>NDGN011104672.1:0-10846 GCA_002564285.1 Tympanoctomys barrerae | reverse complement strand
ATCAGGCATGTGACTTTTAGGGGATGGCTCGGAGGGGAGACAAAAACTTAACTCTGGAAAGGTTAGAAGACAACAGGTCAAATGCAACAGTCTGTAGTATGAGGCCAAGCATTGGTCTCCTGCATTTATGTACATCTATGTTCACATACATATTTGCAAAACCTTAAAGGATTTAGGATCTAACTTGGGGGGAAAGCAATGCAGTACAAAACTCAGGGATGAACAAAGCTAGAAACTCATGGAATCTATGGATGGATTAAATGTCTTGTGAAGAAAGTTAAGAACAACCAAGTTTAATCATGAGAAGCTTCAAGAATGCAGTTGCTTTAGTGCAGATAGAAGAGTGGAGAACGTTTTCCAGAGGTACAGTACTGAAATAAGAACAACATAGCGGGGTTAGGGCAAGGATTGCTATGCTCAGGGGTTCCTTTTTGCTTCTAGTGAAGAGAACTAGATTGACCTCTCCACATAGATGTCGCTTTTTGAAGGCTTGGGGAGGAAATGGGCTGGCACAGAAAAGGAGGAAGGGAGGACTTAGGAATGTTACTGCTCTTTCTGAATCATTTCAATCAGGAAGTATCTTGACTAATGTTTTTTCTCAGTACCAGGGATCAAACTCAGGACCTTGCACTTGCCAGGCAGGGCCTCATGCCACCGAGCTATATCCCCAGCCCTCATTAAGTATAAATATTTAGGTTTATATATTTAAGAAAAAATACATTTTCTTACAAAACATAACCAAGTTTAATATAGTAATCAAGAAATTATCTTATTCACAGACAATACTTGGATTTGACTAAATTTCATAGTATCTTTCACAGCTCTTAGTTTTCTTATCCTGCATCAAATTCTGAATTGTGTATTGTGTGTACTTTTCATATCTCTTCTGCTTTGGTCTTTCTTTCTGTATCCTGAGTTGAACAATTGTTTTAAGACAGATATGTTACTTGGTAGAATGTCCCCCATTTAGTTTTGTCCGATGGCTTTTCATGATTAGATTTACAGGGGTAATGTTCTGTCTTTCACAGGGTACTGTGTCTTACTTGACACTAATGTTTTTTTGTTGTTTTTTTTTCCCCAGTTTTGGTGATACTAGGCTTTTTGTCTTAGTTCATGTGGTTCGATTCATATTTATCAATAATGCATTAATAGCTATCCTTTCAAATCAATAACCAGTTTTTTTGAAGGGAATTTGAAGTGATAAAAAATCTCTGTTCCTGATCAATGTCTGCTCCTTAGTTTTAGGGTGAGACAAACATGTTTCACTTCTATTTTTGTTATTTGACTGCAGATAGTAAAACAATAAAAAAGAAAAAGAAAGAAAGAAAGAAAGAAAGAAAGAAAGAAAGAAAGAAAAGTATTTGTTTTAATATTTAGATGTTTGATCCATTTTTAGTTTAGTTTATTTCATAGTGAGAGATCCATGTCTAGTTTAATTTTTTAGCATAGGGAAGGCCGATTTTCCCAGCACCGTTTGTTATAGAATTTGTTTTTTATTTCAGAGAAGGTCTTTGACCCTTTTTTTGAGGATAAGGTGGCTGAATATGTTCAGAGATGTTTCTCCAGCTTGTAATCTGTTGTTTTGATCACCAGGTCTGTTTCATTGCTAGTACCATGCTATTTTTATCACAGAAGCTTCATAGTTAATTTTAAGATAGGGGTTGCAATGCCTCTTGCTTTGCTTTTGTTGCTGCAAATTGTTTTTGCAATTCTAGGTCTCCACGAGTTCCAAATGATGTTACAAATGTTTTGTCTAATTTTCTGAGGCATGCTGTTGATATTTTGATCAGGATTGTATTAAATCTATAACAATTTTGGTAGTATGGCCATTTTTACCCTGCTGCTTCTTACACCCAAGAACAAGGTATATTTTCCTATTTTCTGATATCCCCTTCAATCTCCTTGTTTGAAGTACTGTATTTTCAATGCAAAGTTGTATATTGATTCATAAGTATTTAACATTTTTCAGTGCTATTGTGAAAGGAATTGTTTCCCTAATTTCTCTCTCAGTGAGTATGTTATTTGTATACAGGAAGGTTATTGATTTTTGAGTGTAGACTTTGCATCAATCTATATGCTGAATTTGTCTATTAAATCTAGACACCATTTGGTGGAATTTTGGGCTTCTTTTCTGTAGAGCATCACATTATCTGGAAATAATTACAATTTAAGAATTTTTCTCATATCCTTGTTCCTTTTATTTCTCTCTCCTGTCTAATTGTTCTGGCTAATGTTTCCAGAACTATATTGAATAGGAGTGTTTGTAGAGGACATCCTTGTCTTGCTCATGATTTTATATTGAAAGCTTTCAGTTTTGACCATTTAGTGTGATGTTGGCTGTTGGGTTGTCATAGATGCCTTTTATCAGACTGAGGTAAAGACCATCTATTCTGACTTTCCATAGGGCTTTTACCATCAATAGGAGTTGGACTTTGTCAAATGCTTTTTTCTGCATCTATTGAGAAGATCATATGGTTTTGTTTTTAGCCTTGTTGACATGGTATCTCATATTTGTTGATTTGTGTATGCTGAACCTTCCCTTCATCCCTGGGATGAATCTTATTTGGTCATGGTGCATAATCTACTTGATGCTTTGCTGCATTCAGCTTCCAAGTATTGCAATGAAAATCTTTACATCTATGTTCATTAGGAAGATTGGCCTGTATTTATCAAGAAATTGACAAATAAAAAAATGCTTGAGAGGACATGGGGATAGAGGAACCATGTTCCACTGTTGTTGGGAGTGTAGACTGTTGCAACACCATGGAAATCACTGTGGAGTTTCCTGAGAAACTTAACCTAATGCTTATATTTGATCCAACTATCCCCCTTCTTAGTTTCTTTCTAAAAAAATTTAAAACATCATACCACAGCAATATGTGGATACCCATGTGGATACCCATGTTTATAGCAGCTAAATTTTGGAAATATCCCAAATGCTCATTAACTGAATATATATCTATATATATATATATATATATATATATATATATATCCCTGTCATAAAGAAGGGTAAACTTAAGAAATTTATAGATGAATGGATATAATTTGAGCCCACACTCATTCATAAGTGAAATAAATCTAACACTCATGATTAAATATTGAATTTTTTCTCTAGTGTGAGAAATTTAAAGTGTAATTAAGGACCAAAGTATGTAATAGAAACTGTGAAATAGGAAGAAAATGTTTAAAGAGGAAGGGAAAAAATGGAGGCAGAGGGGAAAGGAAGGAATAGAAAAGAAAAAAATAAGAAGAAAAATAAACAATGTAAAAAAGCTTTTGTAAATAAGGAAGGGAAGAGGAGTTGAAAGGAGGGGAGGGGAATAGAAAAAATAAATTAATTAAAAATTCTTTTAAAATTATAAATAATAGAATTATTATTATGAAGTCCTATGTCCTAGTACCTCAAATTATTATATATTTTCAGAGAAATAATCTTCAACATAATATTTAGGAAAACAGAAAACAGTGGGGCCTAATTCAATATTCCTTATTAAATGTTAACAAAAGGACACACACACAAAAACACACTCATGCACGTAATCACACAAATATACGCACACACAAAAAAGAATATTTGAAGACAGAAGAAAATGGCAAACACATGGAAAATGGAAGTGATGTGTTCTATGGATTAGAAGAAACTTTGTATGCACTTTCCTCGTTCTCAAAGACTTTGCCTGAAACTAAGATTAAAGACAGTGAATTAATTAATCTAAGAAGTTATTTTAAGGCAGTCAAATGTTAAGACTGTGGCATGACTGCTGTTAGTGGCTTTTAACCAGATCTGTATTGAGTATCAAGAGCAAAGAGTGCAGCAGAATGATTTAAAATGCTGAGTGTGGCCAGAAGACAAGCTCCAGTAAAGCTTTAGATTATAAAGGTGGGCCTGAAGAGATCTTCATTTCTGAGAAAGACCAGGAGAACATAAAAGATGTCCTGAAAGCATCACAAGAAGCAGAGTCTATACCCTTGGCAGCCTCAAAATTGCAAAAGTGAAACACTTTCCTTTAAGCATAAAGCCACAGAGCACCATGATACAGAATGCCAATGACCACACTATGATCCAGAGTGGAAGCAGCGCAGGAAGTTGTTTCTTAGAATTGAATTCAGAATGCCCAGTGATCCAGGTACTCAACTCCTACAGCCAAGAGAGAAAAAGGCCTGGCTACTGTTCCATCTACAAGCAGATTTTGTCATCATCCATGTGGTGTTGGCTTTAGGTCCACTAAGAATAGAAAAGTTGTGAGGTCAAGAAGGCCTCTACCCCAATTTTTAGTAGGCCTAGGAGGCCAGGCAGTGTGCCCTGAGAGGGCAGTGTTTAAAGCTCTGAGGTAAAGTGTAGAGGAAACTCCAGAAGCTTGGAAAAGCCAGGACTATGGATAAGCTATGGAAACCTGCAAGGAGGGACAGAGCAGACCCAAAGAGGGAAGCCATGGGAGCTCCTACCACTAGAAGTGCTCTAGGCGTGGATCCACCCAAGCCCTTTGTAGCTCACAATGCACCATTAATTGTCTAAGATGCTGTACATGCCACTACAGGACTTAATGTTTGCTCTTTTGGGTTTTGGACTTGGTTTGGTCCCAAGCCTTTGTATTCACCTCTATGTAATTTTTGGAATAAAAGTGTTTATCTTGTGCGATTAAATGCTAGAAGTGTTCAATTCTTTCATTTGTAGAGATGCTTGCAACTGAGAGTTTGCCTTATATCTTGGGGAAGACCTAGGGCTTGAAATTGTTAGTACTTCAACAATTCTTACAGAGGGACTAAATGCCTTTTGCATAATGGCATGTACATGAGTCTTGGGCATCAGGAAAAATGTTATGGTTCTGATGCAACATAATGTTGATAGATATGACAATGATTCTTGAGGATTGTTAAAACTGTGGTACAATTTTCAAATTGAGAAATGAAAAAAAATTAAAATGTCTTTGTATCTAATGTCTGGTATAGATAACTCTATCTCTTTTCTAAGTTGACAAGGGGTGGATTGTAAAGGCTGATATACTGCATTAACTTGAGAAGTTTAGAAGTTTGACTAAGTGACTCAGCAAGGTACAGGGGTCCTTACTTTGTAAACTGCCTGAGCCAGTACAAGAGGAGGGCACAAAGATTTTGTAAGTGCTGCACACACTCTAGGATGGAGACCCTGCATACAATAAAAAGCAAATGAGGAAAAAATGATTTTTGATTCTTTGGAGGAGCTCCTGTCTTCACATCAATGTGGGCTTTGTCTTCTGACTTCTAGTGCAGACTGTTTGTCTTTTCCTGGATCTCTTTGGGCTTCCAGAGTAGACTCTTCAGACATCAGGAAAGATTCTTCATTCTTCTGTTGTAGACCCATAAACTCCTGATAAGGACTTGCACAGAACACTGCAGTGAGCTCCAAACCTTTACCCTTTAGAACCCTTCAGCTTCTAGCATTCAGTTACTTTCTGAACACTTAGTCCAACTCTGTGGCTGACCAACATAAGCAGGTCTTGTAGCTTGTTACACATTTGTATAGCTTGTGTTATGTCTGTTTCTCTAGTAAATACTGATATATATATATATATATATATATATATATATATATATATATAATGCCCTATATATTATAAAGGGCATAAGTGGAAATTGTATATATAATATATATTATATATTATATGTATTATATATTCAATTATATATATTATATATATATAATTTCCACTTATGCCTTATATAATGTGTCATAAAGAATGTAATTATAGGGGCTAGAGAGTTAGCTCAGTGGTATAAGCACCTGCGTGGCAAGAACAAGGTCCTACATTCAACACTTGGCACCAAAAACAAAAACAAAAACAAAAAAGAATGTAAACATACATTGCTATGTGATTATCAATCTGTCTTATGTACAAAAATCATATATATATATACATATATATATATTTCTCCCATGATTCAAAACAATTAAGCAAATGTTTAGAATGAAATATAAACCCATTCCATACTTATATGTATATAATATAAATATCTGAAAGGATGCATTCTGTGTCACTAAAGTGGAATAATATATTTAATGGGGACTTTTTTACAGCTCTTCTGAAAAAATCCCTCAAATTATTTATCACAATCTTCAGCAAAGGGAAGTTTTCAGTGCTTTCATTACAAATAATATGTGATGTCTCATATGAACATTTCTCCTTGGACTATATGACTCTACTTGATATTTACTTATTCTTTACAAAACAGAAGTCAAATCTACCATTTTTATGTAAACAAGTTCCATAATAAGGTCTTTTCTTCATTGAGTAGCTAATAAAACAAGGCTCCATCCTGAACAATACATATTCATGCATAAATATCCTTTCTATAAAGAATTTAGTGGAATGTTTTATTTATGAAATACTGCAGTAGGCAGCTAAAGGCTAAGATTTCAAGTGAAAGACAACAGCTATATTCTACCAAGAATTTTAATATAAAATTATATTAATAAATTTTGAAGGCAAATTCATCATGACCCTCTGAAAATCCATAAAGACATAATAATCCCTTCCATTTTATTTTCTTAAAAGAATAAACACTTAACACATTGTTTTTTAGTTTAAGAAGTAATAAATAAGCACTTGAAGGAGCCAATTTGAATTACTAAAAATAAGCTGTTTTATGCTTTAGTGTGTTATATTATGTATACCCCATAAATATTCATATATGTTAATACACAAATTAAATTTTATATTAATAAAGTATTTTCATTTGAGCCAATCAAAAAATTATCAATAAAAGCTCATGACTTTTTAATAACATATGGATACATACAGATGATAGATTGCTCTCAATTAATAATACACATTATTTTGCCCATTAAATCTATTGCATTATTGTTTTGATATACCTCTTAGTAACACTTATATTGACCTATTTTCTGTTTGTTTTATAGGACAATAATCTCCTCTTTTTATAATTTTGTTGTGCGGAATTCTTAGTGAGGAATTTACCTTTTTTTTTTCTTGTTTTAAAGAACTGCTCTGTTTACCTCAAAATTCAGGTGAAAGAAATAGAATTTTTTTTTCAGCCCAATCTTTCTTTCTTTTTTTTTTTTTTTCATTGTTTCACTGTGTTTTCTTTACTACTGTTTCATAATCTTGGAATTATGGTTTAGTTGTACTTATGGTCTATTAATTAGATTAAAAGTTTCTTAAGAGTAAGTACAAATATGATTCATCATTAAATTCACAGCAAGGTGAGAGGCAAGTGTTCAAAGTGGGAGATTTGTGGCCCACAAGAGTATCAAAGTTTGAGTCACTAAAGAAAATGTAGGTTTTAATCCTGTACAACTGACATCAGTAGTTTATACAGAGTCAACACTGAGGAATGTCATTTTCTGTTTACAGTAGATTACCAATGAAAATTACTTCAAAATTGTGGATTGAAAATGCTCATATTATGATTGCTAGTAAATTTATATCAAGTATAACTTTCAGGAATTATAGAATATGATTTATTTTTTCAATTAAAATAAAAAAAATTCTTCTAGATAAAACAATACTTACAACATTCAAAGCCTGACTTTACAACAGGTAATCATTTTAGCTACAAAAACAAAATTGCATGATCTATTAATCTGATAATATAAAGGATGATTTTAACACTTTAATATCTAATACATGTATGTGCATGCCCATACCTGATTCGTTTAAGCAGACAATTTTTTAATTTTTAATTTTATGTATTTGATACAGAGTTTCCCTACCCAGCTTAAACTCATAGTGGTTCTCCTGTTTCAGCTTCCCCAGCACTGGAATTACAGTTGCAAGAGACCATGCTGTCTTTGTGGGCACCTTGCTGCACCTGGGGACAAGGCTGGCAAGGCATGTGGTACCATGGATCTAACCCAGGTCCTTGTGTTTGCCTAGGCAGGTGCTTAGAATGCTGAGCCATCTCTGCAGCCCATATACCTGATTTAATTAAAACTCTGTGGTCATGGTTTGTAATAAACACTAAAATCTTTGGAGCTGTAAATACATAGGCTTCCACTAAAATTCTATATTTAATTATGATCTCATTTTCTGCTCAGTTAGCAGAAAATAATGTTCTATGGGATAATGTAATAGGAATGTCCACGGTTACATAGTATTAGATTTTCTCAGAATAGGTAACTCTCACAGCAATGTGGAACAGCATCCCTCTTTGCAAAGGTCAAAATGCTAACCATTCCTTTCATAGTTTAGTTAGCAATGAAAGTTTCTGCATCAGTTTTCCAGATATCCTACCATGAAATGGTTGCTCTTTGGATCATTTTTAGTGTTCCACATCCTTTCGAGAATGACTAACACTTTTAGAGTGATGTCTGTTGATAAAATTCCCATGGTATGCTATTTTCTGAAAGCACTCACATTTGATGAAAGCCAAATTCACCACCAGAATAGAAAGATAGTACATGTATTTGTATGAGTTACCCAAAAAAGGTTCTTGTCTCCCAATTTCAGAGTATAATGCCATTACATATAGTAAGAATTGCATAGGCACAAGAAAATAAAATCCAAAGACTTAGAATAATTAATACATAGTGTTATTTACTGCCTTATTCTTCTCAGAAGTCTGAATTGTTGTAGCCATGGTGAGCCACGGTCTCCTTCCTTGTGCACCTCCTTTACATCAACGTTAAATGAATAATAATCAGAGAGACTCAAAATATGCCTGCATGATGAACCCATATTTTTAAAAAAGTAGTCTTTTTTGCTTTTCTTGTCATTTCTTAAAAATGTAATAAAATTAATATAACTTATTGAAGATTTCAATTGAAAAACAGCCAATTGCAGTATATTAAAAACATTAAAGTCAATTTTACTTAATATCTTTTTCCTAAGCTTAAGCAGCAGAACTCATTTCTGTTTTTTTTGTTTGTTTGGTTGGTTGGTTGGGGTTTTTTAAAATGTATTTTGGACAAGGTTTACAGGGTCTCACTACACAGCCCAGACTCATAGCTCATAGCGTTTCTCCTGTTTTCAGCCTCCCAAACACTAGCATTACAGGAACACACCACCATGTCCAGTCTCAATCACCATCTCAATACACCTCAGGGGTTTGAGCCAGCACATTAAGAGGGAGAATCGATCCCCAGACCTTGAGTCTGCCTTAGCAGGTGCTTTAATCCTCTGAGCTGTCTGACTGGCCCTTCATTTCCATTTTGAAAACCTTTCAAATAGTCTGAAACTATTGTTGCTCATTTAAAGAAAGAAAAATAGAGTATACACCCAACATACTTTTTAGAAAACAAACTCAAGGAAAATCAATCCTCAGAAAGAAGAATTATTTCTAATTGGTTTTTTTGTTTGTTTGTTTTTTGTTTTTGTTTTTTTTAACAGAACCAGGAATTGAACTCAGGCCCTTGTTCTTGCCAGGCAAGCGCTTATTCTACTGAGCTATCTCCCTAGCCTTTAATGTAACTCTAAATATTACATTTAAATTTAAAACATCTTACAGAATGGACTCTGAAAATAATTATCAAATCAAAAGAAATATATTAATCATTAAGTATTTTATGTAATGCAATTATTAGTAAATGGGATATTCTTGTCAATGAGATATACAAACAAAAAAAATCAACAATGGAGGAAGTTTCCTTTTCCTTCCTTCCACATCAGCATTGTTTATTGATTGATTAATTGATTGATTGATTAGTTGGTTGATTATAGCCATACTTTTTGTAGTGAGATAGAATCTCTGTGTTGTTTTAATTTGCATCTGAAATAATCATTGATGATAAACATTTTTTCATGTATTTATGTGCCATTTGTACTACTGAGAAGCATCTACTCATTTCAGATGCTTATTTTTGAATTAGGTATTTAAATTTGGGAGATCTGACATTTTCATGTCTTTATATGTCTTCGATATTAGTGCTTTGTCTGAAGAATAATTGGCAAATTTCTCACACTGTGGTTATCTTGATCCAGCTATTCTCCTTCTTCAAAAGTATCATACCACAGCAAGATATGTTCACCCATATTTATAGAAGCATAATTTATAATTGCTAAATCTCAGATACAACCCAAAGCCCTCAACTAACAAATGGATAAACAAAAAGATGCCTATTTTTTATACAGCAGAGTACCACTCATCCACAAAGAAGGATAAATTCAACTCATTTATATCTAAAAGGATAGGCCATGAAAACATACTCTTTAGTGAAATGAATTAAACACATATGTAAATACTGCACTTTCTCTCTGGTGTGAGAAATTTAAAGAGTAAGTAACAACCAAAATGTATAATAGATATCAAGAAATATGAAGAATTCTCCTTAAGAAAGGAGAATTGAAAAAGAAAAGTGAGAAAATGAAGGATATAATGGTAGCAAAGTTTTATAAATGAGAGGCACAGGGTTTGAAGAGAGGGTAGAGGAACTAGAAAAAAAAGAACTAAGTTATATCATATACAATTACAATTCCCTTTGAGACATTTGATCTTTATGTATAGATTTTACCAATAGGGTTAATTATAAAAATATAAATAAATAAATAAATAAACAAACCTGGAAAGAAGATACAGCAGCTTAGTCTGTTTGGATTTGTTCTGTAGACTTGTGAAAGCATTGTAGAAATCAGTGTGAAGATTCTTCAAAAACTAAAATTGAAGGTTCCATCTGACCCCACTATTCTGTTTTTTGATGTCTTCCCTAAGCAATTAAAAGTATCACAGCACGGAGATCTGTGCACACTCAGGTGTATAGCGAAATCTTGGAAACAGCCGAAATGCTCTTCCGTGATGAATGGATTTAAAAAAAGATACTCTTGTTCCAGGGAGATGGCGCAGTAGAATAAGCCCTTTCCTGGCAAGGGCAAGGGCCTGAGTTCAATCCTCAATTCTGAAAAAAAAAAAA
>NDGN011104671.1:0-10983 GCA_002564285.1 Tympanoctomys barrerae | reverse complement strand
AAAAAAAAAAAAAAAAAAAAAAAAAAAACAATGATCATAGTAGATGTTTTACCTATGGAAAAGAAAATAATACATGGTTACTGCTGGGGGCCTGTCTGCCTGGGCCAAGACATGAGTTCTACAACCACAGTTTCTATTTCCAGTGAAATTGCTTTCTCCTCTCTTGGGATAAGGAGCCTGGTTTTCTAACACTGCCCTGAGCCCAGTTCATCTGTCTGGCTAGTTTTTGTATAGGACAGTTGTTGTCACTGTGACATAAAACTGACCAAAAATTTTAAAAAAGAAAGAAAGGAAGAAAGAAAAAGAAAAGATTAGGTGAGAAATGAATTTTCTGGGTTTGAGTTGAAAGATTCTGAAAGTAATAGATTATATAAATGTTTGTCATCCTAGCATTTGGAGTATGTGCAACTCAAAAAATATTTAACTGTTATTTTTCAAAACTGTGTTATTAAGCAGGAAACATGGGAAAGACTGTCAGGTTTTAAGAGCCAGATTTAACTTCAACCACTGCTCTTCTCTTAACAGTTGACATTTCAGTATGTCTGAGAACCTTAAAAATGAGGCTATTACAGTTGCTTCTGTAGCACCAGTTAGCTTTTTAGGTTCATTCAACACCAAGAATTTCCTTACAAAATTAATATTTTGCTGATGAGACTAGCTTGGCGTTAATCAAAGCTCATGTAATTATAAAAAACAGAAATAACTGGATTTGAAAATGTGTATTATTACTAAAAACCTATAATAATGCTGCTTCTATATCTTTGCTATTACTTCTCATAAGAAACTTTGATAATTTGATTTTTTTATGAAATTTTCAAGTATGGTTATGAAAAGTGCCACTTTTTATTTTTATGTGGTTTGTTTCATCTTTACTTATTTGGTACAGGGTCTCTTTATGCAGGTCAGAGTCATAATGATCCTCCTGTCTCAGCCTCCCTAGCTCTGGGCTTATAAGTGTATGCCACCACGCCTAGTCTCAGTAGCTGGCTTGGCGAGCTTGACCTTCTGGGCCTGGCACAGCATGTGGTGCCGGCATCAAACCCAGGTCCTTGCACTTGCTGGGCAGGTACACGGAACGCCAAGCTATCTTCCCAGCCCAAGTACTATTTTAAACAATTGATATAATTAATTTTTCTTTTCTTTAGGAAACCTAGTGACAAAGCTATTCCTTTTCTAGAATGTTTGAGTCTTATCAGTATTAAACAGATAATATATATTTTCTTCAAAAATGAAAGAAAAATGATATGCCAAAACTGTAACATGGAGGTGAATCTTTTAAGTATGCTCACAAAATTCTGTCTCCTCAGTTAAGAATGCCTCATAACTGCAGCTACGTTTCCTTAATAAAATATTCAGATGCCAGGTATAAGTGTCAGGGATTATTTGTGCTACTCCTTAATGGGTGAGATTGAAATCAGAAGTTTCAATTGATAGAAAAATATCTACATTGTAGAGCAAAATTCAGAATCTGGACTTGATTCAGCCAAGATCCTTTACATTTATTATGCCTTTTCATTTGATATTATACTAGAAACTCATTGATCATTGCAATTTAAGGGAACATATGCCATCTCTGAGATCTAATAAATTCAAGCCAGTTTGTTATTTATTGAGACTGCATACAATTCTAAGAAAATTTAAAATAAATTACCCTGAATTAAGTTGCTTGCATACTACTAAGTTACTATATATGTTAGCATTCATGACTGTTACAACCACTATGGAAATCAATATGGAGTTTACCTAAAAAGCTAGGATTGGAGGTCCCATTCAAGACAGCTATTACTCTCCTAGGTATTTTTCCAGAACAACTGAAAATCTCATACCACTGTGATGTATTTGTACCTATGTTTATAGAAGCACAATTTGTCATAGTAAAATCCTTGAAACAGGCCAGCTGCACATTGGCTGAGGAATGGAGAAAGAAGATGGGGTATTTTTACACAATGGAGTATTATCGAGCTACTAAACAGGGTAAATTTTAATCTTTTATTGATAAATGGATGCAACTATAGACCAGACTCTTAAGTGCAATCAATCAGATCCACATGTGCAAACATTGTATTATCTCTTTTGTGTGAAAACCTGAAAGAAAAAAAGAATCTGAAGGGTACAACAGATACTGGGAAAAGGGAATGAATTTATCCAAAATGAAAGAGTTACTGAGTTGAGGAGAAGGACAGGATAGGTAGTGGGGAAAAGAGATAAGTCTAGGTATATAAGCAGGATATTTTGGACAGCTGTACTGTAGATTTCTGCTGGCACAGAGCAGAAAGGAGCAGAAAGGTCTATAGAAAGGAGCGGACAGTGCTTTATTGACTTTGTGCCCTTTTTTCAATTGTCTGTATTTTTTCTCTTCTTTATTTCTCACACATTTCTTTATTTTTCTCTTTCTTTTGCCAATTTTGCATGCATATATCTCATAATATGAATAACTGTTTGGAAGACAACACTATGCATTACAAGAAATACTGTGAAATATGTATTAATTTGTTAGGTGAAACTCTGTATCCCTTGTAATTTTCTGTTTTAATACTATTTTATACTCTCATTAAAAATATGTTAGCATTCATTAAAGTTAAAAACATTTAAATATATTACCAACAATGAAGAAAAATTATAGTCAAAAATACTCTACTTTCTAGAATCTTACTTGAAATTATAATTATAATTTTTCAGAACAAAATTAACCCTACCAACAAATTATGAACCACTGGAATTTAATTATACTTCATTTCTTTCAGGCTCTTTATTGATGAATACACATTTGCTGGAAGCTTGGTTTTTGAGCAATGACCAACATATGGCAAAAAATACATATAAAGTATCATTTTGTCATGAAAATACTTTATTCTAAGTACTCAAAATTTTGTATTTGAGGATACAGAGACATATAAAAAGTGGAAAATAGAATTGCATCAAATTACCTTACATGAAATTGTTAATGATTTTATGAAACAATACAATGTTGAGATTATAAAAATCTATATTTAGAAAATGTATGTAGCATTGAATATTACAAAATATATTTTCAAACTTAAAACTGATGTTTTGCCTTAATTACCTTTAAGAGGAATCATAATTAGAAAATAATAGGATAACAATGGAAATCTTGTGATACATCTTCCTCAATACTTAGTAGTTGATCTACATATGAAGATAATGACAGTGCTGTAAACTTTGGAAACTTTTATAGCTTCTACAGAAACATCTCCTCCTAAGACTTTGCTGATTCAGCCTTAGCCATCACTCAGACCTCCAACTGTCAAGTTCTCATGTAGCCCTTTCTTAATCATTCCTGGTATCTATCTAAATAAAAGCCATAATTACATTACATAATTCTTTATTTAGTCTTAACACTTTCATTGGAAAAAGCACCTCTCTACCATTTAAAATGTTACATCCAAGTGCCCTGAACAGTCCAAGGCATATAGGAATGACTATTGTTTGAAATAATAAATGGATAGAAAATCTTTGGTCACTTCAATAATACAATGGTAGCTCTGAATTATGACTATTTTAGAAAACACATTTACAGTTGTGTTAAGCCTGGTATAGAGATCTGTCTAAAAGTGGATAGTATATAATATTGGAAACAGTATCTATTTCATTGGAGCAAGATGAAATTAGAAAGAAACTCATATCTCCCTCTCTGTCTCTGTCTCTGTCTCTCTGCCTCTCTCTCTCTCTCTATCTCTCTCTCTCTCTCTCTCTTAGTCTATCAGTCTACTAAAAGCCCAATGCTGTGATCCAATGTTGCAAAATAAAAATTTGTAGTAAGAGTTCTGGTACTGGATGGTGGATCATATGAGAAATCTTTCCAAGTACTTTATACTGTGAACAAAGAGTTAGACAAGATGCAGAAAAAATGTAGTCAAGGCCCGGCCAAAAGGCTCAGCAGATTAAAGTGCCTGCAAGCAGGTTCAGGGGCTGGGGCTTTGAACCCTTGGGCCTGCCTTGCCAACCCCACCCCTGGGACGTTTTGTGATAGCAATTGAGACTGGACGTGGTGGTGTGTGCCTGTAATCCCAGGTCTTGGGAGACTGTAAACAGGCAGATTACTACAAGTCCAATCTAGTAGGGAGGCCCTGAACACCCTGTAGACATTTCCCTAAAATACAAAAACAAACAAACAAAAAAATGTAGTCAAGGTGCATATTTATTGAAGGTTGAAAAGAAATTTGCTCTGCACAGTGACATTGGCCACATGAACAGATATTCATCAGTCTTGAAGATAAAGGAAAAGCTGTCTCTAGTTTCTGAAAATCATGGATTGGCTTCTCCCTCATTTAAACAAGGCATTAACATATTTGTCCTGTCAAAACCTCACTTTGCCTGGGGCCATGTTCCACTAATTTCATTGAAAGACTTGGTTGGTTTGCTTCCAGATGTAAATGAAGCATTTAAAATAGCACTTTTCTAATCAGTTTCCTGGAGAGTGCTCAGGAGCTGCAGGATTATCCTGGACCCTGGGTCTTGCACACATAACCTGAGTCTCCATGACTTTGATGGGTTCCACACATTTGATTGACTGGTATTGCCTAAATCTAACCTTCTGCTTCAGCCCCTCCAAGAAGTGGTTCAACACAAGAGTTTCAATAAGGTCCCCATAGGCCTGCCAGATAGCCAGCCTGTAGGGAACTCAAGGGTATACATTGACACTACAGGTACATTTGCCAGTCATGCTGGAAAATGTGAACCACAACATGACCTCCTGAACTCAACGTAAATGTGCTGACAGCAAGAAAGAAGCAAATTTCAGCTTTTTAATTACCATCACAGTATCTGCTTCTCACTAGGGAATAGTTCACGTACTATCTTATAAAATAATATTCAACCGGAATATTCAGGGAAAACACTAAGTCATCTGGTAACTTCCTAAAATATACACTTAGAAAACCATTTATTTAAAGTATGACTGAAAAAAATTAGCTCTACATTTCATGCTGCTTCTAATACATTGAGTTAATAAATTACCCTCTAACTTGAGAAACTGGGGCTGGGGAGATAGCTCAGCTGTCTAAGCACCTTCCTCCAAGGACAAGGACACTGGTTAAATGCCCTGAACTGCATGGCTTGCTGGCCCTGTGCCAAGCTGGTCACTGAAACCAGGCATGGTGGTATAACCCCCACATACAAGTATTTACTACCATTGTTGAGGCTGAGAATGGGTAGTGCTGAGGGCTATCAGCCAGTTCTACTTTGAAAATATAATGTGAATATCATAGCTCAATGATTTTAAACATTTTGCATTCGCCAGAAAGGAGGTTCAGATGAAGTTGGGGTCAGCAAGCCTGGAGCTGTGGAGCTGTGGTGGACATAAAGATTAACATTTTCAAGAAGCCTAATGTTTTACATAATCTAATAGGTAGAGGCACTTAAGGATATTCCCACAACAAAGTGAAGTATTTCTTCTTTCACCAGCTCAAATATGAAAGGTTGAAAATCTGCTTTCAGAAGAGAGCCCCAAGGCACTGTTTTGGAGAAGGGCTACATCAACTCCCCAGAATTCAGTTTCTAATCTCAGCCATCCGTGCACATGGGGACCTCTGAAATCATCACTGAGAAGCTAAAGGTCCTGGTTCTAACTTTCAGCAGCACTGGGTATATTGCATATGGTGCTGGTTGTACACACAGGCTGAATGCGAGAGTCGTGGGATCAGACAGACTTCTCCTGGATTTCTGAAGAAGGCCTGCAAGACCATGCAGTGTGCCACTGAGAGGGCAGTGTATAAGGCTGTGTGTGAAGCTGAAGATGCAGTAGAGACCCCAGAGGCCTGGAGTGTTCTGGAACATGGTTCTCTGAAGAAAGCTGCAGAATGAACAAAGCCAGGCCAAGACAAAGACCACGAGGGCAGTGACCACCAGCAGTGTTCTAGGGAGAGAGCCAGAAAGACTTTCGGAATCTACTCCTCACAGTGAGGTTACTGGCAGGTGAATGCAGCACAGAAGATGCACTTGCTGACTTATTGTGAGGAGGAAGAGGAGTCTGGTCAGAAGAGGCAGATCACTGGGCCTGGGAACTGGAAGCCTGGATCTCCCTCTTGGTGTCTCCCTTCCCTCTGAGTTTCCTAATCATTGCCATGTGGGTAACTTTCCTCAACTGCATCCTTTTGCTCTTCCCTTCCTTCCTTGGCCTGGTGACCATGCAAGAATTGAGAATTTTGAAACTCAGAGTCAAAACAAACCTTGCCTTCTTCATGAACAAGGGTCAGGCATGGTGGCTCAGAGAGGAGAATGTGATGAAGACACCCTCCCAAGTATTTCAGCTCTACTGGGTTTTACTTCTTACAGCAGCCATGGCTGACGGTCATGATGCTGTTTGGTTACATGGATAATATCAGCATTATTGTTGTAGGAACACACCATTAACATGTACCTGTAATTAATTTATCTCCAGAATTTTCTTTTGATATGAAGAACACAATCTCATCATAATCCCTGAGATTTCCAAATAGCATTTCAGTAAAATGCCACAGCTGGCAGGGATAAGTAAGCTGGTAGTTTTTCATTATTTTTTAATAAATATTTTTTCAACATAACACATTTCATTCTCCTGTACACATAAGGAAAGAATATGGAGCTTCTGTATTGGTATTAGTGGTGTCGAGGAACATGAGGGCTGTGTCCTTGTACTCTACCTGTCACCTGGGTGTTTCTGCCAGCCCTGTACAATGACATGAAGAGCCACGGCTTAGGCCACGGCTATCCTGCAAGGATGGTGGAGTTCTGTGGCACTGCTCTTCCTCACCCAGACCCACCTGGATGCCTCGGCTTGGTCCAGGGCTTTGGTCTCATCCTCTTTGTCTAGGCATGGCCACCTGCCCTCAACTTCAGAACTCCGTATTCCAACTTTCTTGCAGGTCCTATGTTTGTTCTTTCCCCTATCACAAAAGAGACTCTGACGTTCTGTGCAAGGGTCAAGCCTCTAAGGAAGGCAGCGGGCTCATCTGTCTCAGCACTCATCATTTGCATCTTTTATCAGAGAAGCACCGAACAGTAATTTTTTTTCCTCAGAAGTTTCGTATAACTTCATATCAAAGTGCTGTCTCGTTACATAAATCTCTCAAAGTTGTGTAAGTGTGGGTTTCTGCACGCCTGTGTGCGTAGGTGTGTGCACACTTGAGTGTATGTACTGACTCCACATTGTGTGGTCCACATACAAAATCATATAAAGGCAAATGGGAAACTTTTACATCTGACATGTGAGATTATCTTCCAAGAATCAGGAAACGAAGTATTTTTAGTGGATGTCAATGGAGTCAAACGACTATATCATCAAAACCCAGGGCTACTTATTTAAATCTGTATTTACTTTGAAACGTTTACTGGGAGCTAAGATCATTTCTACTATTCTTACAGTTCTATTATAGTAAATACCTTGGGGAACAACCCACTCAGGCCCCCCTCCTGTCCCTCTCTCAGACAGGAGCGTTCTTTCTCTCAATAAATATATTCTGCTCATAAAAAAATAAAATAAAAATGAATAAATACCTAAACATATATAATATGCAATGAAAGTATTTAACTTACTGATTTAAACTTCCTTTACTGACTTTCACGTGACCATGACTGACCTGGAAAAGCACTTCATACTTGAATAAGCAAGACTCTTACATTTTGGGAAAAAAATCCAAAGCTTCTGATGTTCATATTTGTAAGAATTCTGAGAATGTCTAAGCTTTTTGTTCTGCAACACAGTCACCATGTTAAATATAGTACGATATTTACATATACCTTCACTCTTTCTTTTTTTAGTATAAAATGTATGCAAATATCAGCTCCTACCAGTCAGTATAAATGGTTTTTGTTTTGTTTACTTGAATGCATGATCTTGAATTGCTGTTGTCAAAGGAAATTAGACTTGCTGGAAAGAGCTAGCTAGGAGGGATCACATTTCTTATTTCAGTAGTTTGGCAGGGCAGAGACAAAATCAAGTGTGCAGTAACAATTTTTTTTTTAATTTTACTTCCTAGGACAGAAAGGGAATCTTTGTCATGGATATATTTGTAACAATTATTTGTGACATAGTTTCCCTTTCTGTGCATTATTTCCTAAGATCTCTTACAAGTACCAAACTAAAATCAAAATAGATCAAAAACTAAATATTGAAACAAATAATCTGCTGACAGATAATATTACTAAAACTCTTGAATGCATAAATGTAAGTAAAGACTTTCTGGAGAGTATGCCAATTGCACAGGAAATAATATAAAGAATCAACAAATGGAATAATATCACATTAAAATCTTTATATAGGAGAGGAAACAACTGAGTGAAGAGACTAATTATAGACTGGGAATAAGTTTTCATCAGCTCTTCCTCAGACAAGGGACTGATATCTACAACCGATGAATAAATAAAAATGTTAGATCCCCAAAATTGAAAGCATGGGTAACTAAAATAGAAGTATACTTCTGAAAAGAGGAAATACATAGTATCAATAGATACATCTAAAATGTTTCCTACATCCGTCCACCCAAGAAATGCAAATTTTAAAACAACATTGAGATTTCACCTCATACTGGAAATAAAAATGACATCATCAAGAAATCACCAGATGATCAAAGCTGGTAAGGTTGCAGTGCAATGGGAACTCTTCTTTCTTTGTGGGTCAAAATGTGAACATGTATAGCCAATATGCAAATCAGAATGGAGATTTTTTTTTTTTAAAGGTGAAAGTAGCAATTTCAACTGACCCTGCTATTCCCCTTTTATTTATTATCTGGAAGGAGTTTAAGACATCATATTATGGTAACATAGTCATACCAATGTCTATAGCAGCACAGTTCGCAATAGTTAAGTCTTGGAAGTGACCTATAGGACCACTGGCAGATGTATAAATGAGGACAATGAGTGATATACTACTAACAAAGGCTAAACTTGAGCCTTTTAGAGGAAAATAGACAGACCTTGAGTCCACGTTAAGTGGAGTAAATTACAGATTAGGTATCACATGTTTTTTCTTA
This sequence comes from Tympanoctomys barrerae, assembly GCA_002564285.1. Lineage (NCBI taxonomy): Eukaryota > Metazoa > Chordata > Mammalia > Rodentia > Octodontidae > Tympanoctomys > Tympanoctomys barrerae. Next base: position 2,014 of record NDGN011104671.1, on the reverse strand, counting down.
TATGAGAAATCCAGAGTAATATAAAAGATGAACAACAGAAAGCAGTGAGCTAGACTTCTAGCACATGGGAAGGGACCAAATAGATGGAAGAAAGGTGGAGGAGAGGAAAATACAAAACACACAAAAGCAGATTGTGATATGTGAGTGTAGCCAACCCCTATGAGGAACTTGTAGTTACACAGTAAAACTACACAAAACTGTTAGAGCATAATGGGTCTACTTGATGAAGGAGGCCAGGGGAGGGGAAAAGAAATAGGGCAGGAAGACATATAATGCTTGTACCAACCCCCCACGATGAATGTAGTCACTGTGTACCACAAACATGTACTGCCATTACTAATGAAAAAGAACAATGCAACAAAAAGCAGGGATACTGTGGCAAACATGGTAATAGGTTCAGTAAGCTAGCTAATTTTTTTTTTTTTTGGAGGACCAGCCAAATAGCTCAGCGGATTAAAGTGCCTACTTACGCAGATGCAGGGTCTGGGAGTTTGATCCCCTGGTCTGCCAAGCTGGTCCTGCACCTGGGGCACCTTGAGATGGCGACTGAAACTGGGCATGGTGGCGCACGCCTGTAATCCCAGCACTAGGGAGGTTATAAACAGGAGGATCACTATGAATCCAATCTCTGCAGTGAGACCCTGTACATCATGTACACCCTGACATTAATGCAAAAAAAAAAAATTTCCTTTGGTTGTAGAATTCAAAATTTGTCATACGCGAAACTTTGACAAAATGCTAAAAAAAGAAAAAAAAAATCCTGGGAAGTAGATAACTTAGAATATTGATCTACGTTTGAAGTATAAGACTAGAAGACTGATTTAATAAAAACATGAAAAATCTTTACAGTGGTGAATTTAATTATAGTGATGACTAGAAAGTAATACTGGAATATTTTACAAGACTTATCTCTGATCAAGGAGAAAAATGTCAGAGAATGTATATTTATACTTCACAAAATTGAGACAATTTTATAAAACTATTTTGTGCATATGTGTATGCTAATGAAACTTACAATTGGTGACAAATAGAGGTAAAAATCAAATAAGAGAAGTAATAAAATAATTGGATGTGATGATAGCCTAGATTAATAATGTGCTGCAAATCAAAAAATCATTTTAAGCTTATTTGTAAGGAGCATCTTTATTGCTTTTTAAATTGCACCAAATAGCATTGATAGTAATATAAAAAAGAAATCACTGGGAGATCTAAATTACCTCTGAGGCATTGGGTTGTATAGTTTTATTTGATATGATTCTTCTGGTCGACACAAATTATTTTTATAACCTACACATGTCCCATATTGAAAATACTAAATATGGAAATTTTATCATATTCAAATTTACTTTAAAACATTCTGATCTTAAGAGATGTATCCTTTCAATATAAAGCCAGTAGCTGCATTTATGAAGTTTAAGTACTGTTGAGCTTTCCACAGAGCCTGTTCACATACACATGGTATTTGTACAACCTTAGACAATCTGTGTGAAGCATTGCTACTGATTCACACATGTTTTCTCTTCTTTTAATGTTTTGCCACTTATAATAATTAGAATGAACAAAGTATTTCCTCTTTTGCAACATTAATTGTAAACCTTTTTTAATTGTTGTATGATTGTACTCAGCATATTGATTAGCATTTCATAGTACATTTACAAACATCTTTCTGTTTCCATTACAACATAGATTATTTGATAATGAAAACTGTTAATTGCCCCATTGTATATCTAGGGGTCTACAGGGAAATATATTTGAGGCAGGAAAACTTTTTAAATTCACTAGAAGTCAATTCAGTTTTGATTTTATTTAAATTTAATAAAATGATCATCTATCAATTTCTTTTGTTTTTCAAACAACTTGTTAAATATAGACATATAAGATTAAAATAATCTGGACTGGTGAGATGGCTCAGTGGTCTAAAGCACCTACTTAGAACAAGTTTAGCAAACCTCAGGGACTGCGGTTCAATCCCCCAGCACCACATGCCAGCCAGCCCCGCCCCCTGGTGGACTGA
>NDGN011104529.1:0-10105 GCA_002564285.1 Tympanoctomys barrerae | reverse complement strand
TGTTGCATCATTTCTCTATCAGGAACGGACCACAGAATTGTTAATGACACAAAAATAATCTGGATATTGGCATACATATAAAATGTATTAACAACTATTACACCCTAGTAGTAGCAAAATCAGCCATAATAATATAACCCTAGACAAATTGGATATTGACATGCCACAAGAATCAATAATGTACCATCCTTAATCTTAGAAAAGAGATCTATAATTATAAACACAGAGGCAAACGAAATATTAATTTATAGTGAATATCTTCTAAATATAACTGTACTATATCTCTACTAATGATAGAAAAGAATTCAATAGTAATAATAACAGAAATAACTACCTAAAGAATAACAAAGCTTAATAGTTATACTAGTAAAGAGATGGTGGGAAATGGGAGAATGAAAGAAGAAAATTTTTAAAAAAACAATGGAAAGTGAAAAAGAAGAGAGAAAACTTGGATAAAGGATCCTATTATGGAGTAGAAGGCTATTAATAGGATTTTAGATAAATCTAACAGAAAAGAATGAACAAGAAAAATGAGGAGAAAGAAAAAAGGACAGAGAAAAATTTAAGAAGAGGAAAAAGAAAATTCCCCAAACTCCCCCAAAACTGAAGAAAGATAGAAAAAGAAAAGAGTCTGAAAAAGAAATAAAAAACCGTTCTCTATATTTTTGAGTGAGTTGTCTCTTTCCAGGACCCGCAGTTTTGGGATCCAGCAAGTTACGGTTTTCTCTGTCACGCTTTCTGGGCTGTGGGTTTGTGAAGCATCCTCCTGTTTCACTTGCCCCAGGCTGAGGGAACCGGCCAAGTCAAAGCATTTCCTTGCTCAGTCTGGTAGACAGTGAAGACAAGTAGATCTCTGCTCTGTGCTGGGCGTATTCATCAGAGTGAGGGCTCAAGCTCCCTGCTGTGTGTAATGCCAACACTGTCAGAAGCAGCCATATCTGAAGGTCACAAAGCTGGGCCTGGCTTCTTACCATGAAGGATGGGGCCTGTGGCCTTCCTTTTCTGAGCTTAAACTTCTCATGGGGTCTGTGTCTATTCTGCTTCCTGTCCACATCTGTCTCCTGTGGTTGTTTCTTACCTAGTCACTGTGGGAGGATTACACTGTTCAAACCCTGACGTGAAGTGGTTTAGCCGTTCCAAGCCCCAGGGTTAAACCATCAACCCCCTCCTCACATGGCATGGAATTAAACACTCCTTACAATATGGTGCGTGTTGCACTAGATTCCCTCTCCAACTGCTGCCTGCTGTGTGGAAAGAACCACTCTGGGGTAAAATCACACACTGTTTTTGCAGTTCACAACAGCTACGAGCTCCTTCTGGGGCCAACACTGCTTGTCAGGACTGTTGTTTCTCCCTGGAGCTCCCAACGTTGGAGTCTTACCTTGTGTCTGGAGACAGGCTCCCCTTCCTGGAGGTTGAAGTAAGCTTCTACACTACGTTGTTCTTTTCTCTTCAGTGTGGTCCAATTCTCCAATTTCTCTATAGGTTTTAATTTTCCTGTTAGTTCCTTCCCAACTTTAAGAGCTGATCTTCCTTTTTTTTTTTTTTTTTTTTTTTCCTCCAGGTATCTGGATTCCAGGTTTTAGAGAAGCTGAATTTTTCAGCTAATTTCTCTTCTACCATTTTGGTTCCTACAAGTTTTCACGGCCTTGATAGTGTCTTCTAAAAGGCATTTTCATAAAATGTAATGTACCTATATTTTTATTTTGTTGCCTATGCTTTTGGTATCATCTCTAAGAAACCATTGCCCTATAGCAAGTCATAAAGGCTTACCTCTTAAGGTTCTTCCAGGAGTTTTATAATTTTGCCTTATCTGCATAGGTTTCCCGTGAATTTTGAGTAACATCTTTGTGTCTGGTGTGAGGTAAGGGTCCAGCTTCTTTCTTTTTCCCATAGACGTTACAGGAGCAATGCACCTTTGAATCTTTCAGCAAACCCTGAATTCTCCTGCTGGCTCAAACCCTCTCTCAGTAGGTTCTTGTTTTTCATGACTTCAATAACTGTCCACTCTGCGGGGATCTGGTTTCTTTGTCAAGCAAAACCCAACTGCTTTATTTTTCAAAACTTCATTTGAATAAGTAACATAATATACACAAATTTAAATTTAAATGTTAAAGATAGGGTGTAAAGTGAAAGGCCTTCTGTTTACGCTGTCTGTGAGTCACTCAAGTCTCTCTCCCTGGAGACATGTATTCCTGTTTCTTGGCATTTTATGCAGATTCAGTGTACACCCATATTATCTGTCACTTTTTAAAAAATAAATTGTAACAATATATACTCTTCTATTCCATGCTTGTTTTACTTTAAGCACTATATCTTCGTGATCTTCCTATAACAGTATTCCAAAGGTCTCTTGTATTCATTTGACTAGACATGTTGGACTTTAGTGCATGAATGAACTAGCATTTATTTAATCTGTTCTTTCTTTTGTTATTAAAACCCAGGCTGCAAAAGATTTCCCTCCCCCTATATAGACTTTCGTGTGTAGTTGTTTATCCTTAGGGTACATCGCTGAAGGAGAATGATGCTGTATCAAAGATAACATATTTTAAATTTTTGGACAACTAATCCCTAATTGCTGTAGAGATATTTCATCAATCGATGCTGCTCCTGTCAATGAATGACATCCTGACCAACACGGCATGATTACTTTTTGCTTTACTGTCTCAGTGTCAATTAGCATTGATTTTGTGAATGAGGTTAAACATCTTTTCCTATCTATCGCTTCCTTTAAGCAGCCTTGATATATCATTTCTCTGTGGCTGGCCTCTTCATTTCCTTTACTTTTTTCCCTGGTTGCCTGTTAGTCTCTTTATTGATTTGTGAGAGTTCCGTATTGATTAAAGACATGAGCTGAAAATGCTTTCCCCATATGCATTTCAACTTTTGATCTTATTTGGCTTTTTTCTCTCCTAACACAAAGCCATCTTTACTTTTATGGATGTGACTTTATCCATTTATTTTTCTATGTCATTGGGTTCTGAGACATACTTAGGAAGACTTTCTTTACTCCAAGTTCATAAAAATTTCATATTTATAACTTTATTTATTACATTTAAATGCCTCATCCTGGGGCTGGGGAGGTGGCTCAGTAGACTAAGTGCTTCCCTGGCAAGCGCAAGGGCTTGAGTTCAATCCCTGGTTCTGCCAAAAAAGAAGACAAACAAATAAATGCCTGATCCTTGTAGAACTCATTCTAGGGGAAAGATAGGTGTGAATTCAGCACTCCTCCAGACGCTGTCCAATTTTCCTCACAACATTTTTAAGAGCAGCTCTTGTTCTGTGATTTGAAAATCCCTTCATCATGTGCTACATTTCTCGTCAATTTTTAAATTTTTAGTCTACTTTTTTATTATTGGTCTTGCTTACATTTCAATATAAACTATATCGATTTTGTTTCACTTTCAAAAAGCTCCTTGACATTTTCATTGGGATAGCCCTAAATTCTCAGCTGTACTCTGGAAGACCGCTGCTTTGTGGCCGATCACCTGTCGCATCTGGGACAGAGTGTGCGAGAGGGGAGCGGACTTCCAACCCTCTGGAAATGCTTCTGGGGCCAGGTCCTTGCTGATGGCTGAGGCCCTCGAGTGCGCACGGCTGACCTCCAGGCTGGCGGACCTCCAGGCTACCTCCCGCTCTCCTCCTTCCCACCTGCCTCACCAGCAAGGTGTTTGAGCTGTGCCCATGTCCACCTCCAGGCCCTTTGGTGGCAAGGGTTGCAAATGGAGGATCACACGGGGCTTCTGGGCATTGACAAGGAGGAGAAAACCTTTCCTCTTCTCTTTACTTTGTTCCATAGATACGTGCCAGGGGCTGGAACTCAGTACCATGATGCACTTACTATGGGACTCTGGCTAAGGTGACACATGTGGGGGACAGAGCGGGCTTCCAAGAGGGTGGAGGTGCAGAATCTGTCTCCACGCGGCCTGGCAGCAGGCTGTGGTTTGCTGTGAGTGAACAGGAGCAAGTCGGGGTGAGCAGATGGTAGGGTTGGGTCCACGTCCATGGTGGGACCTAAAGCCATGAAAAACTTTCATGTATTTGGGGAAGAAGTTGTAGCACAATAAGTATAGCTGTTCAGAAATATATCTGAAGCTCAAAAGTTAATAGAAAAAGGAGAACTTTATACAAAATGTGATTCTCTAGCCGATACCCCTACTCAAGGTGGGATCACAGCAGAAATAAGGGTCCCCTCGGTCTTGGAAGCTGTCTGCAGGTTGAACAGTGAGGGGCTTTGGCCTCAGGGAGGTACCCTGCCTCCCCCAGCTGAAACTCCTTCCCTCTGGAATTGCTGCCTACAACCACCCATCTCGGGGGAGGTACAGTCTGTATTGCTTTTTGTCCGAAGTAAAAGAGCCTTAATGGCTCTTTTAAATAAATATGTAAGTATAGAAAGGCAAATAATTTTATATGCTTAATTCAGATGTTGCCTGGCTTTTCTTGCTTCAAGGGAAAGCTTAGTAATAAACCCCAAGTTTGCTCTGAAGTGTTCTCATGTGTGGTAGATGGACAGGCCCACATCCCTATGGCAACCATCTGTAGATGGGAATAGAATAAGCGGTGCACCCTGATGATGTCCCAAGATCCAGAATGTCTCCTTGTTCTTGACCTCCTTCCTGCAGGTCCCGGGACCTCATGTCCACTTCCCTGGGGCCCTTGCCTCCACCCCTGGAAGAGGCACAGACCTTGCAGAAGAGTGGACTGCCCCTCACTGCTATTGCTGCATTAGCAGGAGCTGGCTGGAGGCCCAGGAAGACTGGGTAGGTGCAGGGGTGCCAGCCGCATACTAACTGACCTCAAGTTCAGAGACAGCTCTCCTCACTCCACAAAAGTATTCTGAAACCCACTGCCTGGAATCCAGGCCCCAAAACATGAGCTCAGAGGGGAGAAAGCTCCACATCCCTTGAGGCACAGGCCCACCTCTGCCTACAGGACAGGACCTTGTGCTGACATTCTGGTACCGTCTCTTAGAGTGAGGACTGCAGAGTCAGCCAGAGCACAGATGCAAATCACGGGTCCCATCGCAGACGCCAGATGACAGTGGCAGAGCCTAAATCTGCAGTGTCCATGCCTCCTTGGAGTCAGAAGTTTGGGTCTTGAACATTCTCTTTTGGAGACATCAGAGCTAGTCTGAGCTTCCTAGCCATGTAAAGAAGGGGCTGGGACTACACCTTTCCTTTGTCCTCCAGGTCTCAGCTCGTGGTCTGTGGCATGCTGCAGGTGTGGTCCAGTTCCTCACTCAGGGTGTTCCCCACCCAGCAATGTGATCCGACTGCATTGCGAGGCCTAAACTGGGCCCTCCCAGTCCTGGTCTCAGGAACAATGAGGTTTTCTGGGCCCTGGCTTCTCGGGTGTCACTTCAAGGACTAGCAGTCTTTGCTTTCTCGTTTGCATAACCAAATGGTTGGGTGACGTGGTTTCAGTGGAATGGCGTTGTCTTCACACTGCATCATTTTAGGCAGGCAACAGTGGACCTCCCGGGAAGGTGTGGGTGGATTTTTTGGGGACAACAATACCCAGACCACAGGTGTACACTGGAGCGGTTCCAGCCAATCAGAAACAGGGCTCACACTCCTAGTGAGCCATGGATGTATCCTTGTTTTCAGTTGTCATTGTGCTTTAAGAAATTGGACAAAAAGTCAAAAGCTTGTGGGATGGGAAGTGTGGTTCATGGTAAAACACAGGCCCAGAATGCATGAGGTTCTGACCTCAACCTCCAGAACCCTCAAAAAAGTAAACATAGGAGTCAAGATTTCCATTCATTCTGGAAATATCCCAAAGACTGAGGACGCCAGCCCTGCTGCCTCCTCCCAGCGATAGTGGCTCTGGAGCTGAGGGTGCCCTGTGACCCTGGCACCTGTGTGGAGACCCTGAGGGAGTGCCTGAGGCACCTCGTGCCATGCTGTCTACCTGTCATCTTCCAACACTCAGCTCCCTCTGCTGGCTGTGCCCTCAGGGAGCAGGACTGGAGTACCCACTGTGCCCTGGCTGAATGTCCCTTTACATGTCCAGGCAATTTGGGAAGAGCCTCTCTCTCTGTACCCTCTGTCAGACACCTGACCTGGCATTTTCCCCTTTCTCACCTGGGCTTGGCCACCTGGTGTGCTTCTCCTGGAAACTTGGCACCCGGGGCCGTGTGCATGTTGTCACCTGAGCTGTTCCTTCCCTATAACTCTGTTCTGCCCACACAGCCAGGAGCAGGAGGGGCAGCTTCCCACTGCACTGCCGGCAGTCTGGCCTAGAGAGTATCTTCTGCCACTGGGGGCACCGGGATCCTTTCAGGGTCCTCCACCTGCTCCAAGCCAGGATGAAATGCCTCTGCAGCTCACTGAGGACACTGTGTTGTGGTGCGGCTCTCCTCTATATGCCTCATCACAGGATTGTTCATTGGGCTTTAGTGTAAAGCCAACAGGCAGGGGGTGGTGGACCTGCGGCAGCCCACCCCAAAGGCTGGCGCCATGCAGTCTGAACATCCCAGCTGTCAGGATGGTGAGCCGCTAAGCTTCTCAGCTTCATGCAATCCTCAGTGCCAGGCATTTTATTATAGCAACACAAAATGGACTAAGAACACACACACACACACACACACACACACAGAGTGAAGTGCAAGCACACAAAGTTAAACTCAAGCCCTCTGTGGAGACCATTTACAATGCAGATGAGATTAAGCCCAAAGGGCACCTCCCTCTTCTGTACCTCACCCACCTCTCCAAACCCACTGCCCAGTGGTGACTTTAGGATTTGTTCCAGCAACAGGGGCTTAGACAATATTTGCCTCTGATCTAAATAGAAGTCCAGAGCCCTGGGTACAGGCATCTCCCAGAAGGCTTTTCTTACAATTTATTGCCATCTAGTCCCTTACTTGCCCTTAGGTTCTGGTGGTGGAGAGGAGGAAGGGGCTTCTCTGAAGATGCAAAGATAGCCTGGGGTGGGGGACACTTCAGGAAAGCAAGGTGCTGGGGAGGTGACAGAGCCCCAGGATAGAAGCTGGAACCCACATCCTGAGAGTGGACACCACCACTCCCAGCGCAGGCTTAGTGGCCAGGGAAAGTGCTTCACGGGAGGAAGAAGTTCCTGATTCAAGGCACGGAGCTTAGATAGCCAGCAAGTGTTCAGCAGCTCAACACAAAATGCTAAGTTAAAACAGAAAAAAGATCGCCTAGAGATGACGTGATTCCAAGCAGGCAAGGTCTGTTTCTGTGTGTTTGCCTCTTTACAGACGCTCAGAAGTGAACAGCAGAATCCAGTGTGAAGTATACAAAGTCCACTTAACTTGTCCTTTCATCAGAAGCTATATTGTTCCTCTGTTCCTTAATGAAGCTGTGTTTCTCTTGTATCAACATGTTTACACTGAAACAAAGACAAAATGCTACCATGAGGTACCTGAAGCTGGTCTTTGACTTAAAGGGTCTGATTCCTGGGTCGTTAGAGACCTGTGAGGAAGAACGCTTTGGAGCCTGTGTTGCTCCACAAGGAGCCAATTATCTGTTTGTGAAGAGTTCTAAGTAACTCATAATGTTGGGGGTTAAAATCCTCGTATTTCATCACAAGTGAGAAAAGGTATGTGCAGTGGCTTCCTGGGGTGCCTGCTGGACTTTGGAGTTCTGGATGCAGGAATGTTGAGGCTGCTCCGGCAGTGGGCAGAATGATCCCCCAGGTGACCCCCAGGAGGCTCCCCAAGGGCATAGCTCCCAGGTGGCCATGCAAGCCCTACCATTTCAGCAGCACTCCAGCCTCCTGGGGTATGGGGTGGTGGAATCCATCTGTTTTCCTGAAGGAGTGAGGCCTTTTTATGGTGAGCTCATCTTTGCTGTCATTAGATCCCTATCTGTATCTCTCTCCTCTTATTGTTGAGGTTCAGAATACAGACTGCAGTTCAGGACATAGGACCTGGCAGTAAAAATAAATCATTCTAAAATGTCTGGTTTTACCCTGACCACAGCTAAATGCCCTTTTATGCCAGGCTGTGTCTCACTTGTCCTCCTTCAAAGGGCTGGCCACATCTTGCTTCTGCTCAGGCCTTTCTGCTCTCCGAAGAGTTTCCTGTTTGACTGGCACTGAAAAAGAAGGCAACACTTCCTGTTTTAAAAGAGGAGAGCTTAAGATTTGATTTCAGCAAATTTCATATTAGCAACTTCGAGTATTTATTCCAGTGGCAAAGAGAAATCTGTAGAAATAACTCGACTTCTGAGTACTATACTGACATTAACTTTTGATTCAGACTTTCAAAGGCCTGGGTTTCCACCCCCACTCCAACTGCTCTTTAATTTCACCAGTTCCTGGCTTTTTGCTTACTGTAGAATGGGATTTTGAATGCTTCTGGCAACTAGGTGTTATTAGTAAGGCATGGTGCTTTGTTATTAGATTGCATTTTATTATTTCCTTCAGCTCAGTGTGTACCTGATATTGGAAACTCTCCCTGTGGGTTGAGGTTGAGAGATTCTGCCAATGATGTGGATTTATTATTGGGGGGGGGCTTGGCAACCAGATGGGAATCCAGGCTGTGTGGCAGGCCAGCGATGCCTCCTTCTGGCTGGGACAGTCCAGTGTTCATGCACTAGGAGCCGCTGATGGCTATGTGTGTTGGTGCCACAGGAGATCAGTAGGCATTTAACACAGATTTCCTGGCCTCTTCGCACAGTGGGTCCAGTCCACCATCACCTCCTAGGGAAACAGACACAACTACTTTTGTACAATTTGATGTTTTGTGAGATCCACGTAGGGCTTCCACCAGGCGAACATTTCCCAAGGTCCCAGGAATGCATGTTGCAAGCCAGCCTCGAGTGGGTGGCACAAGCGTTTCTTTCTGAGCATGGGGAGGCATGTGCATGCTATCCTGCCAGGTCAGAAGCCCCAAGGCCAGGACTCCTAGAATGCCACAGATAATGCTGCATGAGGCAGACACATGACTCCAGTGGTCTCAGCAAGTCTAGACCAAACAAACTAGTGGAACAAAAGTTACACTGAAAGTAGATAATAATAAAGCACACATTATTAAAGTGGAGAAAAACAATTATCATCAAATTCCATCATCTATTGGAAGTCAGGGCTTAACTCCTTTTTTTTCCTCAGCTGTTTCCAGAGTCTGGGAAGAGGTCAGAGGGACAAGCCCTCGACTGTGTGTGGTCCCACATCTGCTCTGTGGGCCACAGTCTGGGGCTTCTGGTGTGAAGGAAGAACTCAGAAAGAAACCTAGCTTGAAGCCATGCATGGCACCGTGACCATTTGAACAGAAGTGGGGGCTTCTGGGAGAGGCAATGGGCTGGCCAGAAAGCTCCTGCAAAGGAGGCCTTACCGAACTCCAAGTCTGTGATATTGCACTGGAAGACGACGTCCTCATTCACTACAAGCTCTACCACATTCCACTCTTCAATCTTCTCTAGGGTGACCTTATGTCCATCTTTAGCCAACACAGCTGGAAAATGGAGAGGAAGGCTGTGACATGGGGACAATTAATCTGATGTGTAGGTGCCCTCCTGGACACAGCAGCCTGGCTCCTCTGTGGACCCTGCTGGCTATATGTCACCATCTGTTGGGACTCCCTGGTGCTGGTCTCTGTGTGCCCTTCCCTTCCTAAGGAAGCATAGCCAGATGCCTGCATGACACTGATGAGCACTCAGACTCATCCCAGGCTCATAGGATCCACTGGACAGTGATCTTCCTCTGCGAAGGGTGATTAGGCTGGCCACAGGTTTAATCTTTTGGACACCATGCTTCATGTGAGGAGACCCAAGAGCTAGGAAATTTCTTGCCCTGTCGGTGGAAATGGAATTAGTAGCCTTTCTGAAGAGCAATTATCAGGATAAAGACCCCAACCACAACAAACAAACAAATAAACACCAATTCTAGTGTTTGGCCCAGGAAACTGCATTTAAAAGAAAATTTTATATGGAAACAAGTCAGAAATAGCAGCAGATTTTTGCAACAAGATAACCTTTCATGTTATTAGAAATGCAAAACTCTATGAATGATAGAAAATAATAAAAAGATGGTCAAGTAAACAGCGGTGTGTCCCTATCATGAGATTTTATTTGAACCTTTAAAAATCTTTCAAAATAGCGGAAATAATATGCATAGTAGAAATAAAAAATTAGGATGTAAGTAT
>NDGN011104504.1:0-23658 GCA_002564285.1 Tympanoctomys barrerae | reverse complement strand
ATATATATATATAATTTAAATTCAAACATTTATCATTTCTTTATGATGAAAATATTCCAGTAGCTTTCTTCTAGCTGTTTGCAAGTGCAGCACATCATTATTTTCTATGGCCCTGTTAATGTACAATTTACTTGAGACCTTCTTACCCCTGTCTAGCTATGACTTAGGACTCACTGGTCAGCTTCTCCTCATCCCTCACGGCCCCATGCCTCGCCGTGGCTAATCACCAAGGTGCTCTCACCTAGTAATATATCTACTATTTTAGACTTCACATGTGAGTAGGATAGTGGAGCCCTGGTCTTATTTCACTTAGTAATCTCCACTTCCATTCCTGTTGTCAAAAATGATAGGATTTCATATTTTAATTCATAAAACACTTTCGTCATATGTTCTTAACTTTATGCATTTACCATTTTTCAAAACTTAAAAAGGAGATAAGCAATTTTACACATGACTAAACAGAGTTGAGTTATATTCTTGAGTATACTCAGTTGCAAAAATGCATCCTTAGTAAATTGGAAAGTGAAATAATTGGCTCTTATGATCAAAGGCCACAATGTATTTGCCTGATTTAAACACTTTTTAGGGAAGGGTTTACAGGGTGTTCAGGGTCTCACTATTAGGTCAGACTCATGGTGATCTGCCTGTTTACAGCCTCCCAAGAGCTGGGATTACAGGCATGTGCCACCACGCCCCATCTCAATTGCCATCTCAGCATACCCAGGGGGCGGTACCAGCATGGCAGGCCTAGGAATCAAATCTTTGTCTCCTGCTCCTGCTTGCAGGTGCTTATTCTACTGAACTATTTTGCCAGCCCTTCAAGCACTGATTTTTAATTGTTTTCTGTATTTGTATGCAATACAAATAGGAACATTCTATATAATTCAGAAACATAAATTGAAATAGAAATGATTAGAAAATATCATTCCTTAGAGAGTATCTTAGATGAGATTTATCAGCGTTCTATAATAAAAGCAACCATTGAATGAAATGGACTAAATCCTAAAAAAATAAATAAGTAAAGCCAGACCTCATAGTTCTGGCGAATTTCATGAGTCATAGGACGTATGTGCTCAGCTTGGGATACTTATTTTACAAGCTCAATATCTGAGCAGCAATCTGTGCGCCTTGTTTTTCAGATATAACCAGTGAGGTTAGTTTACACTTTGGTAAAAAGATAATATTTAATTTGGCATTATTTCTAAGTTATTTGTATGGAAGGAAACTAATTAATTCAGATTCAAATTAGTTAATAAAAACAATTTAGATAAGAGAATTCATTTTCAGTTACATGGGGAAAAATATTTCTGAATACAATCCAGGCAAAAATATCACAACTCTTATATTCTTGATAAAACTACCTAATTCTTATATTCTTCCTGAAAATCAAAAGAAGAGAGATACATACATTTTTCAAATGTAGACATAAGCAAATATATAAGTAGTTAGTAACATTAAATATATATTGATGAGCTATAACAAGTCTGTTTTTCTTTGTTAGTATGTGCATCAAAATCAAAGATACAATAAATACACCCCATCTAGTAGTTACTTGCAAAGAATACAACACAAATTTGTTTAATTTTCCAAGCCTACATATTTCATATTATCTTCTCTTTTCAGTTTTGGCTAGCACTCATTTTATTTTTTTATTTTTAATATTTTGTGGTCGGCTCAGCCCGTCCTGGGGGCAGGGCTGGCACAGAATGTGGTACCCAGTATCCAACTGTGGTCCCGGCGCTTGCCTAAGCTTACCTAAGCAGACACTGCAGCGCACTGAGCTATCTCGCTGAGCCTAGCTAGCTCTCCTTTTTAAATGATAGTCTTTCCTTTGAAGTTCTGGGGTCAGCAAAAATGATACATTTTTCTAGTATTCTTAATTATCAAACAAATTAGAGATAAAAGCTATAGAAACTTAGAAATATAAAAAATATCTACAGTTCTTATAGAACTATTAATTTCCAATAGTATTATATAACATAATGAATATTATTTTATTCATGGATTTAGGTATGTAGAGCTTAAATTTCATCACCATATTTAGATACGTAGATCGATAAAGCAACACATAATATAGTCATATATTTACACAGGAAGTTGATAGTCCCCTCAACTTCCTGGACATTCTACCAGAAAGCCTAGATACAGATAGACAGAAAATTTATTGTTGTTGTTGTTTTCTTCTACATTTAGGACAGGGTCTACAGGGACTACAGGATCTCACTACACAAATTGGACTCATTGTGATCCTCTTGTTTTCAGCCTCCCAAGTAGTGGGATTACAGGTGTACTCCACCACTCCCAATCTGAAAATATGTTATTTTAAAAATATTGAATACTATAAAAGAAACAAAAGAAATAGGAGTAGAGAAAAAGGAACAGTAATGCATTTTGTGTCTAATAATACTTGCTCAAATTCAGTGTGCAAAGCAATGCACTACCATTCAGGTTCTTAATAAGTACTTATTAAATAAGCTATCTAAGAAATGATACCTTGCTTTTAAAATTTTAAAACATAGGTTGACAACATAAGCATAAACCATAAATATACTAAATGTGAGATATGGAGAATTTCTTTATGTAGTCATATGTACTTAGTTACAAAATCAAAGAATGACTCACAGCTATTTTTTTAAAGAGAGAAAACAACAAAAATGATACAGAATTTCTAAACAATATGATAAGAAATTAACAATAGCTATTCTATTGTACCTTGTTATCTTCAAAATAGTTGCTCAGATTACCAGATACAGATCAAACAATATAAACACTACATGTTCCTTTGAATGATCTAAAAGAAATTAGTAGTACAATTATCTTGACTATCTCTTGTGTACATACATATCTGTTTTTCCCTTTCCTTCTTTTCCACTTTCTCCCATCCCAGTTCTTTCCTTTTGAGCATTTCCTTTCACTTTCACAATATCATTTTACGTTTTGAATAAAAGGAAATCTCTTTCATCTTCTTACACTAAAGAGACAATACAATGTTTACACATGCAAGTTTGATTTACTTTACTTGTGAGTGCTGTCTCTAATTGCATCCATTTACCTATAAAAGAAACATAAACTTGATGTTCTCATAGCTAATATTTTTAAAATTTATTTGGTACAGGGTTGCACTAGGCAGCTTGAACTCATAGTGATCCTCTTGTTTTCAGCCTCTCCAGCACTGGGATCACAGACATGCACCACCAGTTGGGAACTGGTTTCCAGTTCAGGGGAACCAGTGGGAGGGACTGGAGTGGCATGTGGTTCAGGGGATCAAACCCCAGTTCCTGTGCTTGCCTAAGCAGGTGCTTAGCCTGCCAAGCTACCTCACCAGCCTCTCATAACTAATTTTAATCAATTAATGTGTTTAACAGCTACGAATACAGCCTAATAGACTTCTCTTTCAAGAAAAATTGAACCATGATCATGACTCATGACTACATATAAAATAGCTCACTTCCAACATATCAGTAATTATTTAATCTATAAATTTAAACTATGCAGATACATAGCTATTTTTCTGTATAATACACTTTTCAAAATAGGTTATTGAAGTCAATTTTATTTATTTATGTACTCATTTAGTTGTTTTGAGACAGGGTCTCACAGTATGGTTCAGGACTGCCTGAACTTCACTCTGTATTTCAGGCTGGCCTTGAACTTGTAGTTATCCTCCTGCCTCAGCCTCACGAGCTCTGGGAATGCAGGGTTGTGCCACCATGCCTGGCTAGAACCAATTTTATTATTAATTTAAATCTTAAACCATTAATCATGCTTCCAGGAACTACCTAAGATCCTGGAGATGCAAAGAAAACAACAAACAAAAAAACTCTAGCTCCTTGTGTTGAGTAAAAGAACAATGTAGTGTAATAGAGATAAAAGCATTCCACATCGAAAACAAAAGAAGTGAACTGAATAAGATGCAAAAAAAAAAAAATAAGAGAGTTGTACATTTGGTTCACAAAGGAAAAATATCTAAGCTTAATGCTGTGAATGGTTTGAAAGTCATACCATCTTTCTCAATGGAGGAGAAATGCTTTTAGATGTTGGTAGTATCTGAATCACTAAACAAAAATTCAGATATACTGGACACTTTTTAAGATTGAAACAAGAAGTGAAAGCCTACCTCTATCTTGTAAAAATAAGAGCTCAAATGCATTATATCTATTGATTAGAGAAACTTTCTGGAAACTGTAATGCCTGTTTTTTGTTTTGTTTTTGTTTTTACTGAGAGATAAGTACAATACAAATCCACATATTAGGAAGATTTCATTCATCTGCTTAATTTTAAAATTATTATGCCTTAGAGAGTCATTACACAAGGAAAACTAGAGATTCCAAATGGAACCTGAATTCCTTCTACGGTCGTTGGCATTATTTTAAAGCATTAAACCACCAAATATTCACTTTATTGGCAAGTTATACCAACAATGGTTATTGGTTCATTAATATTTTTCTCTCTGTCTCTCACCCTCTTCACTAATGTCAAACCTTGTGTTAAAACCACAGAAATGATCAGAATGCACAAACTGGCCACATAATTATCAGGCACTGAAGTGCAACAAGCATTTGGTTCAGCCCAGTCATCAGAACAGTGGTGGAAAATAAATTGTGTGGCTGAAGTTTGCAAAGTTATAATGGGTTCTTTTAGCTATAAGAATCGTCTTATCAAAATATTCAGGTTTAAAACATTAGTTTATAGGTTAAGTACTACAGTCATTCAAAAGTGTTCAAATGCAGTATCCAAATTTCTAATTCCAAAAAGGGTCAGTAACAACAATATGAATTATAAAAGTGAAATGCATGTTAAAAATAGGTTTAAGTACAAATATTTCAAAGAATATTAATAGAATATGTTGTCTTTTACTCTATCATAGTGTCTTTAAGATTCTATATTTCAGTTTTTTTAATTTACCAATGTTAGTTCCTAAAAGTTTCAAGCTTTACTTCCTGTAATTAAACTAGCAGTATTTGAGTTTTCTTAAAAATGAAAATGATGTCGATTAAAATTCATAAGGTTATTAAATGTTATTGATTTCATATCGAACTATAAACTTATACTCAAAAATATTTTGTACTGTCAGAAAAAAATTAGTTTTAAAATATTGTTCATATATATAGAAATAAAAAATTGTAAGTCTACACAGGAAGAATTTAAATGAGGTACAAACATAAGAAGAATAGAAAGCATTTCTATAAGTGGTCAAATATTTTAAAATACAAAGTAAATTTATAAGTACAATATCGTGAGGCTATACACATCTTCTTATAAAAACTTTAAGCAAGAAAACTAAGGACTTATTATTATAAAAATTAAGTGGAAAAAAAGACACTGATATTTACATTTTTAAAAATCTTTTATTTATGTATTTATTTGATACAGGTTCTCACCATGCAGCTCAGACTCCTAGTGATCCTCCTGTCTCAGCCTCCCTATTGCTGAAATTATTGTCATCTGCCATTATGCCTGGTTTCAGGTGAACACAGCATGCCCAGAATTCCAGGGCTGGCAGGGAATGAGGTACCAGGGATAGAGCCTGGCTTTTTTTGCTTACTCGGCAGGCACTTTGACCACTGAGCTATCTCCCCAGGTCCCATATTTTCTTTTTCTTTTTGGTACAGGGGATCAAACTCAGGACCTTTCACTTGCCAGGCAAGCTTATGCCACTGAGCTACTTCCCTGACCAACACTGATATTTTCATACAGTCGTTACTGTAGACAATTAATTATGCCTTCCGCAAAGTAAGCTAAGATTTTTGTAAGTGAATTGTGCTAAATATATTGAAGCAAAAATCTTACTTACTCTCTAGTTAAAAATACCAACTATATTATGAAACTCATATTAGCTGTATTTTGTCTTTCATAAGACGCTTTCTGACATTTGCTTCCCGTGCTTGCCACATTCATGCATTCCCCTAACTGTGAAGGACTTCAAGGAACCAATGTCTCATTGTTCTATTCAGGTATAAAAAGGCCATTTGTCCTGAACCAGATGAGTATTAAACTTATTGCATCAATTTAAGAATCATAAACATGATCAGGAGTCATTTTGTGAAATACAAATTTCACCAAGTATAATTTTTTTTGCTATAGAATGAATAATATAAAGCAGCAGCCAAGTTCTAAACTATTACCCTTGTTTGGTTGTAAACATAAAAAATCTTTTCATTTGTGTTTTATTATGTCAAAATTAAGTGTTTTGAATTGGAAAATAAATAAAAGGTAGTTACCTTTTCCAACTGAGCGTTTTTTTTGGATTTGTATAAAAACTCTCCCACAGCCACAAAAACTGAGAGCACCAAGCCAGCTGCAAGAACAATGAAGATGCCACCAATGTTCTGGACCCCCAGGGCGCTGGCCTCCTTGCTCTCCTCCTCGGGGCAGCCGTTGCCCCTCCACCACTTCTCCTTCATCATGTGCAGCTTGCCTTCCTCCTGCAGCTGAAGAATGGCTATGGTGATTTTGTCTCGGTACGGAGAACCTGTGAGGGAAGACAGTCAATCATTTCAAAGAGCACAGAGGTTCATGTTTAAAGGTTAGCCTGGTGAGAGTAGAGAGTTCACTAGAGAATGTCCACAGTCATCTTGAGTAGAGAAAGCCAGCTGCAAAAAAGAGCAGCAGTTTACTATGAAAAATAAAGCACAGAACTCTGAGCAACAAGAATTTTTATTTTCAATAAAGAAGATGTTTCCACTATAATGTAGATTTAGCTCAGAGCATTGGGAAAGAAATCAGACAAGAACTAGGAAATCAAAAAGAGAAACTAGGTGGAGTAAAAAGATGTTTAATTGATATCTAGGCAGAGTTCTACACTGAAATCAGAGCACTGATAAAAACAACAGCTTCTATTTTAAGGAAACTTGAGGAGAAATTGGTGTTTCCTAAGATTAAATATAAAACTGTAAAGTTGTCATGATTAACAATCTGCAACAAATAGCCTCTAATATTCATGTATAATGCCCATTCACCTTTGTTCACTATTTGATGTGGATTTAAATGTCACAGAACATACAGGGTTGATTTTTTAAAAAAATCATTACAGCAATGAAAGTCATAATTCACTGACCCTATGACCTGACATTGTAGGTTTTTGTTTCTCATTTTATTCTTGGAAGCAAAAGGTTCTTCCCAGTGGAAGTGAAAATACCATGAAATCTGATATTTGTGTTTACGAGGGTACATATTAGTCTGCATTAACAACTACACAATAAATATTACACTTGCTAATCGGATGCTCAGACACACAAAAAAGTACTGATCTATAGGTGTTTTTATCTGTCCCAAGGGAGTGGTCTTACTGCTTTCTCTCACCCTGCAATAGCCTGCTTCTCAAGGGTAATTTTCTTTCCTAGAACACATACTTCACATTCCATTTTTCTGCACAAATTCACACAGTATGCTTTCTTGATAAAGAAAAATACTAAACATTTCAGTTTTTCTTCAAGGTTGCCTGTAATTACATTTATAAATATATCTGTATCTCTAATCTTTTAGCAAGAGTAGACATCAAGCTCAGACAAAGAAAAGAAGTAGTGTCCAATGGACACAGTGAGACAAAGGAAAATCTAACAAGCCCAACTGATGGGCAGTTTCTTTAAAACAGTCCTCTATCTGCACAGCTTTCCTAAAGAGGATATTGAACTCTTTGTGCAATTCTCATTAGGCATGCATTCCTTCATATATTAGGGGAACTTCTCCTTTTCCCTTTCTCTCCTGTGCTCTCTTTCAAATTTTACTGAATGCCAAGGATCAGTATGAATTCTGCATTCCTGCCTACCCACTTCAGAGCTCAGGGTATTAGCTCGGCCATTCCACTTACTAATTTAATTGCTCGGTCACTATATCCTCATTCAATGTAGTCTAATATCATGCTTTGCCTATCTAGATGCAGGCCATGGACCTGGATTCTAAGCTTTTTGGATAGGAAATTGTTCGTGCACCATCCGCCCAGTTATTTTCAACTCTCAATCATTCTTCACTTAATAGGCTCTGTGCAAATGTTTCCTTATTGTAAGGCAAACAAGACCCACAAGACCCCACGAAAGGCATCCTTAACACAATGTGAGAGAAACACTTTTGTGATCTCGGTCTCTATGACTGTTAGCATAAATTAGAGTTTTGCTCTTCAATTTCATTAGTTCACTCAGTCTAGCCTAGTACTCGCTGTAATGTCACTTTTTCTCTGAATAACCATTCTTATTTATGTTCTCTCTGCGAAATAAATATAGATTGAGAGAGAATAATTTCCCTTTAAAGGAGAAGAGCAGTTTATTGATTCTGTTTTTCAATTAGAAAAGCAGTATCTGAATCAAATCTTGTGCTGAGAGCACTTGTAAAAATAGCTACAACTACTGAACATGAATTTGCAGTTTATCTTCAGGATGTAAAGTTATACATAAGATTTGGGAAGCAAGTAGACTTTTTAATTCAAAAAATTATCAATCCAGCTAAGTATTTTATGCTAGCTCACTTCTTATGTCACAGATGATTGAAATAACATTTTATTATCAATTTTCCACACCTACTAAAATGCACTGGGATGTTTGTTTGAATGTTTTTGAACAGTATTCCTCTCTCTATTTAGAAGAACAAAATAAAACAAACCATGAAAATGAAAGCAATCCAGCAATGATGATGAATGAAAAATTTTTCATTGCTAGCAACTTCAGCACATTTGTTTCCCTAGACAGGAAAATGCATCATTGATATTTCATTGTAGCCAAACCTCCAAAGGTGACACACTTCATTTTGAGTTTCGGTTTTATTAAACTAGGTGAGAGTTTCAACACAGCATAACTATAAAAAGCATTTATGTGAGATGAAAAGAAATTGTTCATAACTTGCTACACTTTAAATATGGGCAAATAAGTTATTTTTTTCAAAACATTATTCAGATAAGCCAAATACTTTTTTAAGTTGAATTTTGTCCCTTTTATTATTATTATGCCATCTTCGATTTTTTTAAAATTTCTTTCTCTCATGGGATTGTCTCAGCTTATTTAAACACATTCTCCATAATGGAAATAAGGAAATGATTCATTTTCGAAGTCACCTCTTACAGATTAATCAAATACCTCATTTACAAGGTAAAAAGAATTCTAGCTGGCATAAAATAGACAGACAACAGACAGGCAGAGGGAGAAAAGATGAACAAAGGAAAGGAGAGGAGGAGAAAAGGGGGAAGAGAAGGGAAGGGGAGATGAGGGAAGGAAAACAGGAAAGAAGGAAGAATGTTTATTATACCGAAGCCTTTGATGTGTCACATGCATGAGACTTGAAGCTCAGAGGTGGCTCGAAGGACACGCTATAGCTGCATGTGAGTGGACACAGGAAACGATTAACTGCACTTATTCAGAATTTCCACAATATTGTGTATAAGTGTAACTACATATTAATTATTAATCAAATGCCTTTAATAAAAGGAAGGATTTCTTGAGACGTTCTTCCAAGATTAAAGCTCCTAGGAGAATAAACTGTGATGATTATAACGAATAAACACAAGCCTCATCAAATATTTCAGACCTGACTTTATTACGCTGAAATCATTTCTTTTCCTCCTCGTTCCTTCCTTTCGTCTTTTCTCCCTCCTTTTCTGCCTTCCTCTGTCCTCCCTCACATTCCTCTCTGCCTCCTCTCTTCCGCGGCCTTTTCATCTGTTTCCCCAGCTCCCTTGTGACTCCTTTCCCCTCCCTCCTCTGCCCTGCGCTGGCCCTGCCCTCCTTCCCGCCCCCTCCACCCTCCTGCTCTTCCTTCCTGCCATTCGAGCTTCCGTTCTAGCAGGGCACAGCTCACATGCACCCACCTCAGCCCGGTTAATTCTGGATTCTAAGTCTAAATGCACGATCCATCGAAGTGCTCATTCTCTTCCCTTCTAATTTCTTTGCCAAAACTCACAATTTTAGGTACTACGATTTTTCCTGCATCCCACTTCAGACCATCTAGATAGTAAAGAAATGATGAAATGAACGTTGCTTTTAATTTTGACAAAGGATAACTGAGGGACTTTTCTTTATGGGTGCACAGCAATTGTCTCATATGCAATTCGCTTTAATGAAATATGCTAAAGCCATATTATCAACACCTTGGCAATCTTTCAGCCATCTTGCCAAATTTCTTACTTGAAAATCAGTATTCTTTATGGTTTAATCAACCAAAAAATTTTGGAAGTAAAATCTCTCATATTTTTGATAAATTTCTTCCAAAACACTTTACAACAATATTTCCAAAGCTCAATTAATGCACACACACACACACACACACACACACACACACAATTTCCTTTTGGGAAAAGTACAACTGTTTCATTTTGAAAGCATTTGTTCATCAAAGAATCTTGAGTGGATTTCCCTAATAAATTTGTCTTTCAAAAATTCACATTACATGCCAGCAAAAAAAAAAAAAAAAAAAAAGTTCCTATTCTTTGAAAGAAAACAAGGTGGAAAATAAAACATTGATAAATGTTTAAATTTATTTTCAAGACGAGTATTTTTTCCACTTATCTACTAACTTTTCCAAAAATGCTCTTTTCTATAACTTCAATTTTTACTGCTTTAGAAAAAGTTACATTAAAGATTTTTAAAATGTGTTTCTTAAAATTTTTAAATTTTTTTCAGTGTTTTCACACTAAAAAAATAAAAGAAAACATAGTTAGTATTTATTGCAGCCCATTATCTCAGCTAACAGTACTTATCACCGTGGTTGCATCTGTTCACTCAGAAATCTGCGATGCCTTGTTCGGTTCTTCAGCCTGTCCCTGATGACGTGTTTTTCTCCCGGCCTTAGAGTTTACACAATAGGACACCTCAGCCATCAAGTTGCATGTTCATGTCTTGCTCTATATGTTGAATGCAGCACTGTCTCATGAGAATTCACATCCCACCAAGATCGCCACACAATTTTCAAGTCCTGTGAGTATTATTTTGGGTGCAAGAATTATAAGGACTATTTATTTATTTATTTATTTATTGGTGGAATGGGGGATTGAATTCAGGCCCTTGCACTTGCCAGGGAAGCGTTTATTCTACTGAGCCATCCCTCCGGCCCCCATAAGGATTATTTAAATACCTATCTTTACAAAAACAATTAACCAACGTTTAAAAGGAAGTAAATGTATCTAGCTGTAGTTCTTCCAATAGCAGCCAAATAGTTTCAACATTTTTTTCATGCCTAAACTATTGCTGATGTTCATAATGACAAATCCTCCGGTCATTTTACAAAGGATTTCAGTTTCCTTTATTTTATATTTCTTATTTATTCAAATAGAATGATTTCATTCTATTTTGAACATTATTTAGGATTAGGTAACATTTGTTTATTTAGTTAGTTTTAAGTATAGTACAGGGTCTACAGAGTCTCACTACACAGATCGGACTCTTAGTGATTCTCCTGATTTCAGCCTCCCAAGTGCTGGGATTACAGGTCTGCACCATCAGGGCGCCTCGATTGCCATCTCACCGTGCCCCAGGGATGGGGCTGGCACAGCATGGAGGGATTGGAACTGCGTGTGCCAAAGCAGGCTCTTTAATCTGCAGAGCTATCTGGAAGGCCCTATTTATTTTTATAAAATGCAGTAATATTAGATTTAATCGGATTGACATTTAATCAGATTGACATTTTTCAAAGTAATTTTCATTTAAAATGCAGTAATATTAGATTTAATCAGATTGACATTTTTCAAAGTAATTTTCATTCTGTGATATATACTAACTTATATTTCTTTTGGATATGTAATTAGGGCAGAATCTTTACATATACAATATTCCAGGAGATTATTTTAACTAATTTTAATAAAGCTTTATACTCCTCTTTTTGAAAGAATTTTAATCTGGTAAATATCTTCTAAACCTATAACTCAAACTGGAATCCCTTATATTTACTTAAGACCTGGCTACCAGTTTCTCAATACAGAGTTTTATGATCTCAAACAGTTTTACAGTCTGTTAAGAGATAGCATTTATTTTAACATAGCACTACAATAAGTGTTATATTTAAATTTTAGATTAAATTTTGAACCACCACGTATCAATTCTGTTGTCCTAGTCAATCAGTAATGCTGATTTATAATATAAAATTTTTCCCTTTTCCTCATCATAATGTGACTGAATCTGTAAATAAAAAAACATTTCTAGGATTATTTAATACTTATTAATTCAGTGGACTGTGAATGCACTAACTACAGTAGTACCTGTTTTATTAGTATAAGTCCAGGTACATACAACTTATTGAATTAATACATGCGTAAGTTATACTCATTACTTAACAATTTTCCTTATGTGATTGTTTTATCTTAACCAATTTAAAGACTACAACTGGTGAGCCCAAATTATATCTAAATCTTTAATATATACCTGAAAATGCATAAGATAATTTCACTACATTACAAAATGAAATATTCATCATACCTAACGCACTTCATGACCCTACTTCTAACTTCTTTAGATAGCCAATAAACTAGTTTAAAGTGACTCTCAATGCTATGTATTAGGAATACAACATTAAACACCTTTAATTTTGAAAGGGCTGTGAGGAATTCATGAGAAACAATGATACAAATAAAAGAAACCAATTTTACTTTGAAAGTCAGTTTTATCACTGCACAACCCTTTAATCACAGAATGGTAAGTGACAGAAGATAATCAGACATTTTGCACTCTAGTGAGTTTTCACTTGTAACTTATAATGTCATGTTTTGATTAAAAATTTGCTGATGTTGTCTAGAGCCATAGGATAAAAGTTTGTTTCCTAAACAGATCAAACATCCTTCCTACACCCGATCTCCAGCTTCTTTCCTGAGTGCATCCTCAAATTGTATCTTGTGCTCCAACAACCCAGACTCGTTCTTCCTTCTGCACGGGGTGACTTCTTTTCACAGTTCTGAATTTCTGGCTGAATATGTCCTATCCAGCTGAGGCTCCTGCTCATCTCTCCCCATTGATACACAATTTTTCCACCTGCTATATATGATTTTTCTTTAGTTACATAGATTTTTTACTATTATTTTAGGACAGGGTTTACAGGGTCTACAGTGTCTCACTGCATCGAACAGACTCGTAGTGATCCTCCTGTTTACAGCCTCCCGAAATCTGGGATTGCAGGGCCATGCCACCATGCCCCATCTCAACTGCCTGTCTCAGCATGCCCCGGATGTAGGGTTGGCAGGCCAAGCTCCAGGGATCAAACTTCCAGATCCTGTATCCGCCTAAGCAGGTACTTTAATCCGCTGAGCTATTTGACCAGCCCTAGTGCCATAAAATATTTCAGCTACTCTAACACAGCACCTGCTACATCATATTCTATTTTTTCCATGTCTCTTTCTTTACAACACAATAGAATAAGTTTCCAAAGAACAAAAGACCATAGGTAAATCACTTTTCATTCCTACTTTTGGAATAATAATTGTAGAAACACAAATATTACTCAGCACAAGTGCTAAATTCTAAGTAACCAGTACAATCATACAGCCTTGAGTCCTAGTGAGTTCTGAGAACTCTTAAAAGTTTTCAGTTAACAGAATTGTACACTGAGTGAAATTTTACAATGTTCTCTTCTAATATACTGGAAACGCCTGTACACCATGAAAGAAGAACAATGAATTATAAGAACCTATTTAAACGTTGGAACTATCTTGTTCTTCAAAAGAGGTACATATCAAAATGAGAATAGAGATTAAATTGTGCCTACTTTGTCTATTTTATCCATTTTCTTTTTGTTTGGATTCCTAGTTTACTAAGGTAAATGTTAAAAAGGGAAATGTTAGAACATTTGAAACTTACTTTGGTCAATCCCTTTATTTACAGAGAATAAAACTAAGTTGAAGCTATCAGTTTTTTCATGGAATGTAACCAAATAGAAACGGTATTTTTCATGTAGAAATAGAGGAAATAGATTCAGAAGCTAAATTATCAAGACAATGAAAAGACAAGACTTGGAGAAAAAACCTTTTCAAAAAATGGACAAAGAACTATTATCTTAAGTATTAAAACAATTTCTAAAACTGAACAGTAAATTAAAAAGCTTGAAAGAAAAATTAACCAAAGATGTTAGCAATTGCATGCCAAAAAATAAACAAATATCAAGAAAGCGTGTGAAAAGTCACATACACAACGTCATTAAAAAATACAAATTAAAATAATGAAAGGACCTGGGCAGATAGCTCAGTGGACTAAAATGCCCACTTAGGCAGAGCACAGTGGCCGGGATATGATCCCAGGCACGCTTTGCCAGCCCCACCTCCAGCATGCGCTGAGACAGCGATTGAGACGTAATCCCAGTGGTTGGGAGGCTGAAAACAAGAGGATCACTGTGAGTCAGATCTGTGTAGTGAGACCCTGTAGGCCCTGTACTAAATACATTTAGGGGTGGCCAAATAGCTCAGCAGACTAAAACGCCCGCTTAGCAGAGTGCAGTGGCCAGGATTCAGTGCTCATCAGGCTGTACAAGACAGGCGCCTCGGGACAGGCTGAGACAGCGATTGAGACTTGGGAGGCTGGAAACAGGAGAATCACCAAGAGTCCCATCTATGGAGTGAGACCTTGTAGACCCTGTACCAAATACATAAAAAAATACTTTAAAAGATAATTAAATACCATTATTTGTTGGATAAGCCAGTATTCATGAACAAATGCTACAAGGGTGTGGTGAAACTGAAACTTTCATTCATTGCACGTAGGAATACAAAATGGTGTTGACACTAGGAAGACAGCTTACCAGATCTTTACAAAATTAACCATGTTTGATTCATATGAAATCAACATTGATAACTCTTGCATTTACCCAAATAAACAATACTTATATCTAAAAAGAAATTCACATAGCTATGGATTGTAAAAAGAAAACAAAATGTATAATCACTATTGTTTAAACGTGAAAGCAACCAAGATACACTTCGGTAAGTGATTTGAGAAATGAACTTAAGTGGGGCCTAAAAGCTCAGCGGATTAAAGCACCCGCAAGCAGGCGCAGGGACCAGGAATTTGATCCCCTGCCCTGCCATGTCAGCCCCACCTGCAAGATGGGAATCGAGACTGGGTGTGGTCGTGTGGGCCTGTAATCCCAGCTCTTGGGAGGCTGTAAACAGGTGGATCACTATGAGTTCCAATCTAGTAGTGAGACCCTAAACACCCTGTAGACCCTTCCCTAAAAAACCAAAAAGAAAAAGAAAGAAAGAAAAATAAACTGAACCATCCAGACAGACAATGCAATATCATTCACTGCTTTAATAAAAGTAGCTGTCAAGTCATGAAAACACATGAAACAAACCTAAATGTGTATCACTACATGAGAAAAGCCAACACAACAAGACTACAAATTCCCCAAATATAACTATATGGAATTCTGGAAAATGCACAATCATAGAGCTAGAAAACTTATGAATAACTGCCAAAGGTTTCAAGAGGAAAGAGGAATTGGACATACAAGGCAGAGAGGGGTTTTAGGTCAATTAAAATATAGTATCAGATATTATATATTTATTGAAACTGCAGAATGATAATCCTGAGTCATTTTTAGGAAAATTTCTGTACTTTGAGACATGACTTTTCAATGAAATAAATCACAAACATACATTAAATATCACATTGCTTCTCTTTTCTAAATAATGACCAAATATGGGTGAGAAATATCAAGAAGTAGGAAAAAAAAGTTTGAATGGGAAAGGGAACATCTGGGGTAAGGAGAGTATGTAGATTAAAAAAAAGCGTAGAAGGAAAACAATAAAAACATCAAAAAATGAGGCAGAGACAGTTTTATTTAGTTGTAAATACAGAAAAAATGTCAAATGTATTGGTTACCAGGGAAATTAATGTAATAAATATCAAAGTTAAATACCTATATGCAAAATCAATAACTGGCTTAATTTAATATAGAAGGTGTACTTTCTCCTTTGTAACAGTTCTAAAAATATGTGTTTATGCCTTCTCTATAAGGGTAATAAAATGCATGCAATATTTGTGGGATTCTCAGGAGAAAATTGTTATCTATTATCACAAAAAAGATGCTTATATAAGGAGCATAAAAGGTATCAATCAATAAAGAATTTAAATTATACAGCTTCTGCCTTACTTGCTTTTTTGCATATTTTGAATATTTTCTAACTTCTGTGGAAAAGAAATCACAGGGCTCAATATTATCATCTCATAATAGTACGACACAATATTTTCTCTGGCTGTGACATATTTCATACACATTTCATAAGAATAACTGGAAAAATAAATTTGTTGGCACGTTGCTATTCTGGTCATCAAATTATGATACTGACATTAAGTATGAAAAGATAGTTTTGTTACATAATTCTGCCTTCTAATGACTTTGCCATTTGTAGGGCAATTATATGGTAATGAGAGAAATCATTATGGAAGGAATTCTTTCTTTCCTTACTGTGATGTTTTTATTCCAAATCCAAAGCTAAATCTTAATGAATTAATTGCAAAAGAAGGATCAGTGTAAATAAATCATCATAGCAATTATTTATCAAGCACCTAAACTTGATAGAGAGAATAATGTTTTTAAAGAATGTAAGCTATCCATTGTTTTTTTTAATTTAACATTACTTTTTAATTGAAAGATAAATTACATGTGTCTATCTTGCACAATATATTTTCAGGAATAGATACATTGTAGAATAACTAAATTTAGCCAGTTAACTTATTCATTTACAGTGCTATTTTTTCTGGTGAGAAATTTCATATCCATATCCTGAGCAATTTTCAGAATTCAAATATCTTAGTATGAGTCAACTCATCCTCTCAATTATTGAAGCATTTTTCTTCAAAACAAATTCTTTGGAATTGTTTATCTTTTTTCTGTTTCTATTTTTGTAATTGACAGAAAAAATTATGTGTATTTAGTATGTATATCATGATGCTGGGAAGCCTGTATGTATTGTGAAAAGATCGAATTGTTTTTATGTTACGTATATTCTGAAAGATATTATGAATCTAATGCATTGAATTCTTTGCCCAATCTTATTATTTAAACATGACTGTACCAATCCACAGCCAAGGGCACCACATCTCAACACCACTCCGTAGCATCACCTCATGTGCTAGAACATAGAGGTAAAACCTGGATTTGAGCATATGTAGCCTCCATCAGTGAAAGAATTTATCCTTGTCGTAAATAGAGCCATCACAGGAAGGCCAGCAAATAAATGCAAGAAGTGGTTTTTTATATTTAGTATTTCTTTTCTTTGACATTTTGTATTTATACTGTTACACTTTGCTTTAACCGTTTTTATAGTAAAAGTAATTTGTTTATTTTAGCCCTAGGAACCCAAGGAGGGCTGCCTGGCATGGTTAGACAGTGACTAATTTAAAAATGAATTTGGTTCCCCATTCTTGCTTTAATCAGTAGGAAGCACTAAACGAATTGGATGATCCAGTCATTTGCATATAAAATCAATCAAAATTTATAATTTTTAATGGAATTATCAATTTTGATATGATTTCAGTATTATTTGGTCATTTTACAGTAATAATAAAGGCTGCTCACACTGGTGCTCTTCATTCATCAAATTCCTGCTAGCTGCCGCCTAGATTCCAGCATGCAGAAGCTGTTGATAATATCTGTGCAGCAGGCAGAGCTCACTGAAATTCTCATTTGTTTTCAGTGACATGTAATCTAGGCAACGAATATGCCGAGAATGCACTGCTTCCACAGGTGTAACTTGACTTTTTTGTGTAATTCAGTTTCTGCACATTATTAGATCTCAATTTATCGTTGCACAATCTCACCAGTATTATTAAAATAGTGCTGTTTATGCAAAGGAAAAAATGGAAGGCATTTTAATGGAAGGGCTGACCTGAAGAAAGACGAATAATTTACATCAATTTTGTGCATTATGCTAAACTAATGAAGACAAATGTATTCACTTATTTCCGCAAAGTTGAAAAACTGAAGGCTGGCAATTTTATGCATCTATAATGATAAATTTTATAGTACTTACTATATGATGAATTGGGAATTTTAGAAATGGATGGCAAGTAAAACAAGGAAAGACTTGGTTCTCATACTAATTTCTGCTCTTATAAACACTGGCATTTGCCTCAAGTAAACAATATTCTTCCTCTACTGCCAGTTCTATATCTCTTTTTCTTATGTATTTAGTACAGGGTCTCACTGCACAGATCAGACTCAGAGTGATCTTCCTGTTTTCAGCTTCCCAAGTGCTGAGATTATAGGCACGCGCCACAGTGCCCAGTCTCCTATACCTTTACTTTATTAAATAATGAGAAATAAAGAAATCATGGACTTCATGCATTAGATAATAAAAATGAAATATTAAATTCTCACATTATTCACATTTCAAAGTAGAGATTTCTAAACTAAAAAATTAATAATATAATCAATATTTACTTTTTTTACTTTAGGTTGAGCATTAAAAAAGATATGATAATCTAAAGTTTGCTTGAGAATTATTAATAAAGAATATTGCTTTTTTGTATTTATTGTATAAAATTCAACACATTAGCTTATGAAAGTTTAATAATTAAATTCAATTATTAAATGAAATATTTTAGTATTTTAATTAAGTTATAAATATTATTAAATGTTTATGAGTTGTGTGTGGTAAAATTATCTTTACATTTAATTTAAACCAACGTTATAAGCAAAGCTACTTCTTGTATCTATCATGCATGAAATATATTTCAATAATGTTATGAAGATATGACCAATGTCCTTTAGTTTTCATCCCAGAAATCATTTTTATTCATTTTGAAATGGTCCTAGACTGGTTAGAAAATCCTGTAAATATAATCCCACAAGTGAAATCTGAACACCAGAGATTACTACAAAGTCCTGCACACCTTGAAATAACTTAGTTCTCTAAATCCCTTTCTTCATTGCTATGCACATAACACACGTTATTCATGTTGGGAAGGAGG
This sequence comes from Tympanoctomys barrerae, assembly GCA_002564285.1. Classification (NCBI taxonomy): domain Eukaryota; kingdom Metazoa; phylum Chordata; class Mammalia; order Rodentia; family Octodontidae; genus Tympanoctomys; species Tympanoctomys barrerae. The sequence continues at coordinate 4,785 of NDGN011104504.1, read as the reverse complement.
CAGCAAATGAAGGAAACATGCCTAGTGTTGGAAATAGCAATGAGAAACACTTCAGTCACTTTATAGCATTTATATTGAATCATAAAAAGCAAAGCAAAATGACACCAAATGGCTCCAATGGATTTTTTTTTCTGCTGCTGCTCCATGTCTAACAACTCACTGGCTGTGGAATCTACCTGGCCCTTGAAGTGTAATACACACTCAATTTTCAAAAGGAAAAGCCAAGAAGGCATTTAGTATGAACAGTCAGGGAAGAAGCCGTGCAGCTGGAAACTCCATTAAGTAAAAACACTCCCTGTTCCAATAAATAGATTATCACCTATGGTGAAGCAAGAGGCAGGATTACAGTGCTGTCACATTTTAAATATTCCTTAATGAAACTGCTGTCATTTCCTTTTTGCCTGTACCTCATCCAGAGCTTTAAAAATTATTATTTTGACTGAAATAGAAAGTTCAATTAATATACTATGAGTAAAAACATACATAAGTTCTACCATACAGTAAAGGCCATGTTAAGATAACATTGCTACCATCAGGAAAACTTGAAAAGGTTTTTAAGGTCACCTCAAACTTAATTAAACTAGCCTATGATTATTTAGCATCTATCTTCACATCGTTGTTGATTGATCCACTGAAGTACTTTTGTGTAGAGATAGCTTCTCTAATTAAACAGTTTCTATGTCAGTCACTCAGTCACACGTGTGTTACGATCCACTTCAGGTGCTTAGCCCACGCTAGGGTAGTGAATGGTGGTGGGGGTCCCTAAAAGGATCACACAGGAGGAGGGTTGGCAGGCTAGGAATAGCCACAGTTTTGAAAAAGGAATAGAAGAGGGAGCGTGTCTATAACTTTCAGCACTTGTTTCTGACTTCTCATTCCAACACAGTTGTGATGTTTTCTGTTTTCATTTACCTCACTGAAACACGTATGCTCCGTAACAAAAATGATATCACACAATTCGAGCTGTGGTCAAATCAAGGAAATGTTTCTTTCTTTCTTCATACTTAAAATATCAGTAGAGATGGAGTTTTCACTCAGAATTATAGTTGCTGAAGCCATAGATTCAAAGTTCTGAGGAATTTTTGAAACTCATCTAAATTTCTCTGAATCTGAGCCCATATTGCTGTCTCATTCACTCTTAATAAGAAATCTCAAAGAACGTATTTCACACTGAAGTGGATTGCTTTTTCTGTTACTATTTTTTATTGTTGTTTATAATAAAAATTTTAAGACTCTGTAAATACAGTACATTAATGATTTCAGTGTGCTCGGATAATGACCATACAATAGGCATATTCTAATTAACTACTTGGGAAATGTAGAATATGAGACTGGTAGAAAGTCTATAGGAGAGGGCCGGGGAGATGGCTCAGTGGAATAAGTGCTTCCCTGTTAAGCGCAAGGGCCTGAGTTCAATCCTCAGTTCCATAAAAAAAAAAAAAAGTTTATAGGAAACAACAGTGTCATTTCAGTACTGCAGTAATATTTCCTTGTGTTTATTAATGACTACACAAACACAAATAATAAAAAAACACACTTCAAACAGAACTTTCAAATAGAAAACCATAAAATACTGCCTGAAACTTTTCCGCTACAATATTTAGGGGAGAGAACTGTGAATCTATTTTACATTGTATTTTTCTCATGAAGTTGTATGATAGATAAAATTCATACATGCTGTACTGATATTTAAAATTTATTTTGTTATATTTTGAATTAATAATAAGATTTATTAAATTTAAGAGTTTAATATTATCTAATTAAAGAGACAATATAACTTATTTTTATATATAAAAAAGTGTATTTGCATGACTGCATAAGTAATGATTTGAATATTCATTGTTAGAATGTACTGTGTCAAAATTTGTAACTTATGCTAAAATTCCACAAAGGTCCATATGAAAGAGATTTATCATTAACTATTGCGTAACTTTAAAGAAACAATCTTAATGAACACACTAATATATTATATATCACTCCACACTAATCTACGTGCTAGATTCTACCTAGAAATATAATCTGACTCAATTTCTAGATGTCATACAAGTGACCGTGCCAGTATCAGTGAATGTATTTTATAATAGCTCAGCTTTCTGGTGAGCAGATTCACAAAGTATTCAACTTATAAGGAAAGAAAAAATTATTATATTCTCAGGCTTACAGTGATAATTTCTTTTATTCTTTTATCTTTTCTAGATGTTGAGTTTAAAATTAGGAGACATAGAACTCATAAGTGCTATAGTTTGTTTTCTCCAAATTAGAAAGTTATCTTAAATTATTGTCTATGTATCTAACAATATATTGCATTACTTTAGCTTCTCTTCAGAAAATACATTAATGATTTCTAAGGATGCCAAGAACAGAAAAGGAATAAAAGCTGATTTGTATGGTTCTAATTATAACAGGTTTTCTTCAGAACTAGTTCAACTCTTATTTTCCTTCTTAACGCTATTCAGATTGGGCACAGTAGATACGGCACAGCAGGGAAAGTGCCTGCCTGGCAAGCACAAGGTCCAGCATTCGATCCCCGGCAACAGCAACAAGAAAAAGATGAATCCTATTTAGATTTGAAACATCCAAGTGGACTTTTGGAGGTTTTACAGTGTATTATTTTGATTTTATTTTAGTATTTTCTCAAAGCAAAACATTACGATAGAGCTTTGGTCATTTGCACTTTATAATAACAAAATGAAGTTGGGAGAAATATAGCAGCCAAATAGCTGACTTACATGAAGTGATGAAAGAGGACACAACACAACACATACGGTGGCATATGTCTGAAACAAAAGCACCTGGGAAGCAGAGGCAGGAATATTCTCTTCAGTTCAAAGCCATGCAATACTGCACAGTGAAACCCTATCTAAAACAACAGCAACAAAACCAAAAATAAAAAATAAAAAAGAGAAAAATATAAGCCAAGGTGCTCCGTGATCTAACAAATGATATCAACAAACAGATAACAAACTTAATAAATAAAATTACCAGTAGCCTTACTGAAGTCAGTAATAAAAAAGCAACCTGAGCTAAACAAAACAACACAAACATACATGTTTATCGTTTGTGCCTAGTTTTCCTCCGAAGCCTAGTACGTTTGTAGGTTGGCTTTTCTGAGGTGGCTGGACAGATAGTGTATGCTACTGGGATCAAGGGTGTATGATTCCTAAATTGGTCTACTGATTGGTGTTGCATAACTCTGGGTGGGATTAAAGGTGCCCCACTCATGGTGTGAGTGCTACACAGCCTAAGAGTGGGCAGCTGAGTTAAAATATAAGGGACAGGAAGAAGTCCCTATTTCCACTCACCACGCGTCACCTGTCGTTTGCTTGTTACTCCCTACCATCTACCTGCCCTGCTGTGCCATGAACTCTCTCTTCTCTGATGCCTCTTTCCCCACTACTGAATGAAACCTTTAGGAACTATGAGCCAAATAAACCTTTCCTTCCTTAAAATAAGATGATGATGATAATAATAATAATCAAGAAAGAAAACAAAAACTCAAACTTATGGCTTCCTATTACACATAGTCCAAACTTTTTACTTGAGAAATAATTGACGTGTGCTATTACATCCATCTACAGATGAAAAAATAGGTGTGATACAGGCTCTAAAGTCTTACACATTTCCTGAATCATTGTTTATTAAATTTAATTTTACATTGTTGAGTTCTTGAGTAATTCAAATAAATTGGATTGCCCATTACTTAAAGCAGTTATCACCTTTCATAATAAAATATGAAAGGTTCATCATTAGCTATAAAAATAATTTGCTTTCTTTATGGTGCAGTGTCCTAGTTCCAGATGTAGAATTTATTTGACACACTGTTTATACCCACAGTGAAGGGGGCTGGGGATTTGGCTCAGCGGTAGAACGCTTGCCTCGCAAGCTGGAAGCCCTAGTTTCAGTCCTGGGCAACAAAAACAAAAACAGAACAAAACAAACAAACAAAAAAAAAACCTTCTCTAAAAACAATTCAACCCCTCCCCCCAAAAATACAATAAAATAAAAAAATACCAAAAACAAACAAGGCCACTGCACCCGTAAGGAAGATGGAAATGGATAACAAGCTCTCCCATTCCAAATAATGCAAACCAACAGAGAATGGCAACAAAGAATCCCAGGTCTTTTAAAATCCATACTAAAAGATATGTTTTGTTGTTGTTTGAACTCCTTTCAGATGAAACACAGGGCAACACAGCTGAGAAAATGGCTACTTGGACCCCTCAGAGTTGCTTTAAGAGTGTGTCTAACCTCTTCACTTAAATTGTTGCCCAATTGACACAAAACTCTAGGAAGCTGTCAAACTAATTATTCTAAATTTAACAATTAAAGGACAGTATGGTAATGAAAATATATTATTTTTTTCAGATAAAAGAATCTATGTGTAATGGAACAAGTCTGTAGTCCTAGCTACTCAGGTGGCTGACGAGGATAGCTTGAGCCCAGGATTTATTCAGGGCTGGCTTGTTGGGCATACAGAGAGACTGTTAAAGAAACCACAAAACACAAAACAAGACAAAAGGAGCTTTAATTCCATGAATCGCAAGCAACTTCTCCAGGAGCATATGCAGTGACACAACAAAGGGCAGAACATCATTGTGTACAATGCTATGTATGAGAGAAGACCCCAATCTCCTTTCTTAATATGTGTTATTAAATAATTCACAGATTATTTAATAATAAGGCATATTTGTGCATCACAAATTTTAAATAAAAAATGCAGCAACTTGAAGTTTTGGGGTCCATTATGAAATTCTTACCAAATGAAAGGATCACATCAGACCTTCA
>NDGN011104481.1:0-10736 GCA_002564285.1 Tympanoctomys barrerae | reverse complement strand
ATATATATATTTATAAGTACAGTGCAATAACTGGATACATTGTGCAGTATATATGATTTATTATTAACATACATAGAAACTTTTTAAAAAATACTTTTATTGAGTCAAACTGACTTTCAAGTACAATATATTGCAGCTAATGCAATTTCCTGTAATATTTCATGGAGGACATGCTTATAGATACTTGAGGAAATTCTATCACAATTTCAATCTTTTTCAAGTGACACACTCTATCATTTAAATAAAATGGTATGGAGTATTGTGCTATCCTGCACAAACTTCAATTTTTCCTCTTTATTTGTTAATGCAGTTTTGGCTGGCTAATATCTAAATCTGATCTAGTAAAGAGTAACAGCTTAGGCAGAGCGCAGTGGCCAGGGTTGGATCCCCAGTGTGCCTTGCCGGCCACATCCCCAGGGTGCACTGAAATAGGGATTGAGACTGGGCGTGGTGGTGTGCACCTGTAATCCCAGTGCTTGGGAGGCTGAAAACTGGAGAATCACTATGAGTCAGATCTGTGTAGTCAGAACCTGTAGACCCTGTACTAAATACATTTTTTTAAAAAAGAGTAACAAAGGAGTAAAAGTTTGCATTTTAAACATCTTTTATATATTTGCCATATATATTCAAAATAATCTAGCAGGATTCAGGTTGGTATTTTTAACTAAGCTGGCATATGTTGACTTTTTTCTGGTGGCAATTTGCTTTAATAAGTCACATAATGATTGACATAAATACGACCACTAACAAAATGTATTGAACAAATATGTTTTGTTTAGTAGAACAATTAAATACAAATATCTAAAAAATGAAATATTTGAGAACCCTAGCACCTGGAATTTAGATACAGATTGTTTGCAGTATAAAATCAACTACTTGGCATTTAAACACTCACATACTCAAAAAATAATTATTTGGGTCACAAGTTTTTCTTCTAAAACATTTACTTTATATGGTTCTTTTGCTAATTATTTTTTTAATGTGTTGGTGACCAAACTGAGTGCCTTGTGAAGCTACAAGAGCATTCTTTCATTGAGCTACACCTCCAGTCCTATGTAATTCTTGCTACATGGACTTGGATAACCACAGTGGATTCAACCCAAAAGAATGAATGAATGAAAAAAATAAAAGAGATTTGTCTGAAAATTGGTGATGAATTGAATCTTCCAAACTCATTTCCATCAGAACTCTTTGCCTCTGCAAAGGCAGATGGGAATTTGCTCTATATTCGGACAGGAAGTCACTCAACTAAAGTTTAAAATCATACAAGAGAAATTCTGAGAGCCTGCTTTCCGATGGGTGGGGAACATGCTGTTTCACAGTACACTGCTCTTAGCTAAATCTCCCTGGTTATATATGTAATAAGATCTCCTTTATCATTGTCAACTTGCTGATGAGGTGATGCAGCAAATCAGTCTGATGCTTGGTAGAAAGGTTTACAGAGGAAGATCCTAATGATATTACTTACTGTATTTGGAGCACCGGTTTTGCAGAGTATTAAGGTGAAAACAATTAACTTCTGGTACAATTTGATCATTTTTTTCTGCAAAAGATTTGAAAAGAACTATTATTTTAGCATATAAGCTTTAGAAATCCATACTACTTATTCATCATAAGTCTTAGAAAAATCAGTGACTATATAGAAAAAAGGATGTAAGGGAAATTTTCCAATGTATTAAAAGCAAGTGAAAAAGTAATTAACTAGAAACCATTAGCACTTTGGTAGAAAATGCTGGTGAGTATAGTAAAATTAATAATTTGTGTTTAGCATAAACCATTTAAATTTTTGAATTGTAAACTAACTACACAGAAGTTCTTCCATCCACAGAATTTTCAAAATGGGGACTTTGGCTTCTACTTTTGTTTTCAGTATGAGGAGTACAGAAACCTCAGGCATCATTTGCCCTCCATCTGCTTCCTATAATATCAAGAATTACAGCAAGTTCCTATGCTTTATGTTCTTCAAAAGCTAGGTGACCAATATATCAGTTGTGATGTATCCCTATCTTCTAATGATTTAGCCATCAGGCTTCAAAGAATTACTGAATCTCTGGATTTTAAATATGAGAGTCAATGATTGATTTTATTTCTTTTTATGTGAAAATTTTCAATATATAGAAAGGTTGAAAGAATATAATGAATATCTGTATGTCCTTCACAATTGTGTTTATGAATATATATATATATATATATATCTCACAACCTAAAGGTTGCATCATGCCTTTCTTGAAAATAAGGATCTTCCCCAACATAACCACAATACCACACTCACCCTAAAGCTCCCAGTTCCTGGGCCATTACTATGACGGATTAAATGAGAATTTCTGGCAGGAGAACCTAGGCACAATAGTCGTGTGAGCTCCCTAGTCATGATACTATGCAACAAATGGGAGAAGCACTGAGCGCAGACTGATTCAATTCAAGCCGTACCTGTTCAGCAAAGAAGACACTGTTTGTGGATGTCATAAAACAAAAATGTGCTCATCTTAAAGATTAGGAAATTTAAATTATACATATTTAGGTCAGAGTTTTTCAATACATTTCCTTAAGCTTTAAAAAAACTGAGTAAATTCTATTTTAAAAAACTATTTGATTTTCATTTCAGTTTCTACATTATGAATTAAAATGCAGATAATACATATTGTTATAAAGACATCAAAATGCTATCTCTAGTTTTGTATAAAGCTGTATTCATAAATAAAATGTTTAACAAATCAAAGGTCAATCTAGCATGTGAAACAGAAAACTTTTATTAAACTTCCCCAAAATCACATTTATGAGAATAAGACCATAAAAGCAAAATCAGAATCCAAACTTGATGCATGTTGACATTTTCATAGACAATGTTCCTTTATTTTAAAAACTTGATGTTTTATACTGAATCACTATCCTTAGAAAATACAAGCAATTTTGACTAATATCAAATGATTCCTATACTTTACTGTAGTTCTCATGCAAAGGTTCAGATGAGAAACAGCTCAAAATATATTTATAAAATCCTTCAACACCTATTATTTACCTTTTGTGGCTTCTGTTGTGGTTTAAGATATGGAATGTCTCCACAAAGACTTATGCGGTCGAAGATTGGCGTATGCAGGTACCAGAGCTGAGCTTCTGTTAGAAAGTGGGACTGATTAGAGGTGGGTCATAGGGGGCATTCCCTGGAAGCGTATATCACCTGTCCCCATTCCTCCCATCCTTCTCTGCTTCCTGGTTGTCATAACTTGGGCAGCTTTTCTTCTATCATGTCCTTCTGCCCTACCATTTCTGCCTTGGAGCTACCTATGAATTGTAAACATGAGCCAAAGTAAACATTTTCTCCTTCAAACTGTGGGTGTTTGGAGTTGTGTATCAGCCATTCATTCAGATAGCTTTTATCTTTTTTTCTTTTTGAGACAGGGTCTCACTATGGAGTTCAGGCTGGCCTTGAGCTCACTTTGTAGCCCAAGCTGGTCTCAAACTCACAATGATCTTCCTGCCTTGGCTTCCTTAGTGTTGGGATTGCAGGGGTGTGCATCCACGCCTGGCAAGATAGTTTTAAATATTATATTCTTGTAGAGTATCTGCAGGCAAAAAGGCATTAAGCATTTAGAAACTCCCCTTGTATTTATGTCCTTATTAGAGCTTTCAGGGTTAAGATGCAAAGCAAGTGTTATGTAGGTGGATTCATTTTAAGAAATGAATTTAAATAACTCAAAGGATAAATTAAATATTTTAGACTGGATTAGAAATCACAAGGACTGGATTTTAGGTCTTATACCCCTGCATCTGAACTATCTTCACTTGATAAATGAACCGTTTAGCTTTTAAGATTCCCAAATTTATTCTCAAGGAATCAGTAAGTTTTTATGATTTATAGATTATGTATAATATCTAAAATTTTCATTTATCAACTAAAGTCCAAATTTATATAATCTATCCTAAGAACTTGGCAGCCATTTTTTAAAATAATACATGCACATTTATTTTTAAAATTTCATCATCAATGGAATGTATACCTCTGTTGTGCACTTTACAATTTTTCAAAACTTCAAATCAGATTGAAAATCACCACCTTCATTTATTGTTCCATAGTAATATTCCTTTGGTCCTTGTATTTTATCACAGCAACGTATAAAACTGCCTTACAAAGATGGGTGCCACCAAAAAATAATGGAATATAACTTAACTGAACTACCTCAAGTTACTGGTCTACATGGTGTCCAATTGATGTCTGTGTGGGTCTTGGAAATTTTTTAAATTGTATGATGATTGTCTTAGTTACATTCTCAGTTCTGGGACACAATACTTGACATCCACAAGTTAAAGGAGAAAAAGCTTATTTTAGCTCACAATTTATAGAGGTGTCAGTCCAAGTTGGCTGATTTCAAAGGAAGGCAGAATGGCAGAAGGACACGGCAGAACAGTCAGTGGCATGGCAAGCAGGAGGCAGCGAGCGCGCAAGGGAGGTCACACCCACAGTAACCTACCTCTTCCCACAAGTATCACACCCAGTATAAATCCACCAGTGGACCAATCCAGCACCACACACCCATGATCCAGTCACCGTGCAAAAGCCCATCTATGAACACATGAAGCTTTGGGGGGACAGCCAGATATAAACCATAACAACAGTGCATTGCAACTTCCTCATGGTCAACCTGGAGGGCATCAGGACACAGACTGGAACATTTAGGCTACGATTCTTAAAGCAGTTGGCATAAGTGCAATGTGTAATCTAAGATGTAGAGCACAGCATGAGCAAAATAGATAATCTGAAGGCTGGCTTAAGGAGCTTTGGGATTGGATAGAAGAAGCAATCATCTGTGTGCAGAGAATAGATGTTCCTATTTTACCTATAGAATGCCTAGCCCTGTTTCACCCTCAGGTAAAGCTTCTTCAGAGAAAATCCCTCCACCTCCACCCCACATCAACTCCACCTCTTACATATTCCCAGCGGACTCCTCTCATAGCACTTACCACCATTATAATTATACCTTTACTTATGTAACTGATTCTGTCTCTTTCATTGCAATGTATGCTAAAAGATGGTATAAATATCTTTCTATTATTATTACGAGGTTGGAGTGTCTGATATATCATACAGTAGCTAAAATACCTTGCTTAGTGAAAATTAATGAAAGCATGCATTGTGATAAGATAGATTTCACATTTATATTATTTTCCTTCATTTTAAAGCACCTGATATTTGCAATATCATACCTAAAATTTATTTTCCTCATCATTTTTATTAAGGAAAAGAGACTCACAGACATCCAGGTGCATCTGAGATCTTTGGCTCACCTAAACTAATTAAAAGGGTTGCATTCTTTGGATAGTAACTCAAATATTCTCTGACTCCATTTTTTATGCTTATTAGTACGTGTTTATAGTATGTAATGATTACATTCCTTGCATTGAGTTTGAATACATTTATATATATAAATAACTCTGTTTTATGTAGTTAAAACATATATATATATATATATATATATATATATATTCTCAATTCCATTTTTCATCCCCTTTCCCCCTGTCCTCCATCTCTTGATGCCCTTCCCATTTGAAAAAGATATCCCTACTTCTTATCATCAATTTTTTGTTTCGCTCTTTATTTATGATATGGGTTTCTCATAAGAGAAGCCATGTGATTTAAAGTTAGGATTTAAAGTCTGATTTATTTCACATAGCATTATGATCTTGAGGTGCATAAATTTCCCCCCAAATAACTCAAATTGTTCTTTCTGTATGGTAGGGTGCTCCAGTGTGTGGAAATACTATATTTTCCTTATCTGTTTATCTGTTGGTTAACATATAAGCTGCTTCTAAGCTTTACCAGTTAGGGATTACACTGATAGCAACATGAAATGCATGTAATGCAATAATATGTCTTTAACCCTTTGGAGGAAGGGGAATAGGAAGAGTTGGATCAAATGGAATTTCTGCTTTCTATTTTTATGAAGAATGTCCATACTTATTTCCAGAGTGATTATGCTAGCTTACATTCCTACTTCCAATGCAGAAGGATTATGCTCCCTCAGCAGCCTCGTAAGCATGTTATCATTTTATTTATTGATGTGGGCCATTCTTTCTTAGGCAAGATGGAATCTCATTGCCTCTTAATATACATTGATATAAGAAAAACAAACTTTCCACCTAAAATTGATCATAGAAAACTTAAAATTTTAGTGGGTGGCCACAAAGCACTCTGAGGACCATGTCTTACAGTGGTAATTAGAAGCAGAATATAAGTTTCTGGCAAGTGCAGTTTGTTGTTTAAAAAGAAAAGCTTTAAACTAAAGACTAGCTTTATCAACATACTAACAAAAATGTTAAAGGAGGTTCACAGAATCACTATGAAAAAATCTGGGGATGTGATTGGTAGCCATATTATAGTTTAGCTATTCAAAGATATATTACTTAACTAAGACTGTGCAATAGAATATAGCATGATTTAACTTCTGGGTAATGAAAATTATTCTAAAGCCAAACATTAAAAATGTGAAAAACAAAAATAAGATAATTATTGTACTAAATTACTGTACTATTATAAAGATTTAAAAAGTGTTGGTGCCTCTTAAATTGTTAAGATTGGTTCACTGAATTTAAGATTTAGGAATTCGCTTTTGAGAAGAGCTATGAACAACAGAATTAATAAATTGTTTTGATATGTGCTTTTTACTCTAAAAGTTATTTCACTAGCAAGAAATTATTCTTTTTACTTTATACATTGCTTTTATTTTTATTTTTTATTTTAATACAGGATCTACAGGGTCTTACTACACAGATCGGACTCATAGTGATCCTTCTATTTTCAACCGTCCGAGTGCTGGGATTATAGGCGCACACCATCACGCCCAGTCTCAATTGCCATCTCAGCACACCCTGCGGGCGGGGCCTGCATGGCATGCTGGGGATCAAACCCCGGTCTCTGTGCTTGCCTAAGCAGGCACTTTAGTCTGCTGAGCTATCTGGCTAGCCCTACTTTATACATTTCTGATAGAATGTTTCTGCCATCATCTACCAAGATGAAAAACAGGAAGAGAAGCTAGAATCCACAGTGTGTTGCTGGAATTGCTAACCATAAACAGCAAACTTCCCCATAGGCACTATCTCCTCCGGAGTTCACAATCTTCTGTGGGAATTTGCTGTCCTTGTTTGTGTTTGTTTGCCTTAAAGTGAAAGCTGGTTTTTCCTGAAGATATTACTTTCTCTAAGCTTTTCCAAATGGCATGCAAGTATTTTCTCTTGTCAGCTATCTATGATTCAGGGCTGATGTCTACCCTCTTGGTTCTTATTTCCATATCACTTTCACCTTATGCTCTTCTCAAATTACACTAAAACAAAAACTATCAACCCAAATATATACCTATCCCTTTGTAGCACATGATAAAATATCCTCTGTATCACACCTTCCTATTTGTGATCTCAAATATATTATTCTGCTGTACTTCAAGGTCTTTTCCCATAGCTAAAGTACAACATTGCTTATCAAGCTTTGTACCCAGTGGGCTTACTGGGGAGAACTCACTAAATACAGGTTCTGACTCTGAAGGACACCTAGATTATGCATTCTTTATAATACCCATGTGTCTTAGTTACTCATCTCTCATTGCTGGGACAAATACCCGACGCTCAAAATGAAGGAAGGAAAATTTGATTTAGCTCACAGTTACTGGAGGTTTCAGTCCATATTCGGGTGGGTCCAAGACAGAGCAGCACACAGCAGAAAGCAACCTTTCCTGGTGGAGGCAAAGAGCAAGAGAACGCCAAAGGGAATGGTAGCAGCAGCTCAAGCAGCTGACTTCTTTTCCCGTCTTACATTGAAATGCAAATTACCTGTCCCAGGGCAGGTGCAGCATCCACACCCTCAATAATCGGTCACAAACTCCAGAAGCTGCCCCATGATGGCATGAGGCTTTGGGGGGACATTTATACACAAACCATAACGCCATAAGAAGCTATGAAGCACTTTAATGGTAAAGAACCTGACAAGCTGTTCCTGCTCTTATCTAATCTACTGTACCTGAACCTCCCTTTTTCAATTCGGTACCAACTTCCTCCCATGTTTGCTACCATTATTATCTATTGTTTCTTCATTACCCCCTCTCTCTTATACAGTCAATTTCTCTCACTTTTTCTCTTACTCAAAGAGAAGAGAATGATGTTTTTATTGCTCACTAAAAACTCAAACCAAGTCAAAATATATCCTCATCATAACAGCTTTTCAATAAATTCTCCAGACTGACCTCAAACGCACCCTTGTTTGCCAACCTCCTCAGATGCTGAAATCGGGGATTTTCAGCACCATGGCTGGTTCTCAAACAAAACAAAACTTCGTTCCCCCTACCTACCATGTGATTCTTCTCCCTTTAAGCCTTAGCCTTTTAAAAAGAATCATTTGCTTTCAACTGCCACTCCCACACCTGAAACTCAGGTCTGTGTGGACTTCATTGTGATATGCAGACCCGGGGCTCCAGCCACATGGCATTGACTAGTCATCTGTGACCACATGCTGAGAAGCTGGAAATGACATTGCCATTTCTCATTTGATTGAACCCTCTTCACAGCACTTCATACCATTAACTCCTCCAAATGTTTATGTTCACAATCCTCCAGGACACTGCAGTCACTTTTTTCCATTACCGCTCCAAGGGCTGTTCCTCCAGTATGTTTTAGAGAAACACACAGGCCACCCAGGCATTAGATACAGAGTTCTAATGTAGAGTTCCTCAACTCTTTAGGACCCAGGGATACTCACTCTTTTCTAGTATATTTATGTTTGATGTGCTACTTCCACTCTAAATGCAAATGACATGTGAATTTAGGTCTCTAGCTTATACTTCTCAGGGTTGGCCTATTTCACCTCTCTTGGATGTCTCCATTGTACCTCAAATATAAGAAGTATGAGGCTACTTAATACTTTCTATCCCTACCAATCAATTTTTGTCATTACACACATTACCCAGTCAGATATGCCATCCAGAAAATGATTATTATATTCTTGACATATACTTTTCCCTTACTACCACATGGTCTCTCTCCTAACTGCAGCCCCACAACTGGCAAATGTATTTAATTTTCTCTAACTCCACTACTGTTTTCACTTTGGTACAGACAACTCTTATCTCCTGACTGGCCAACTGTAAGTTTCCTAAGAAAACTTACCTTCATCCATTCCATTCAGCTTCTTTCTCTTTCACCTATCTCACACCCAGCAGATATTTTTATGAAACACGGATTTGATTATTTCCTTTGCTTCTGCTCATACTGAACTTCCTTTAGTCCTTCATACTTGGCAGACTGCTACTCACTAAGGGGTCATTCTCTGCTTAGAATGTTTTTCTTCTAAATAACCCTATTCAGATCTCAATTCCATCACTTTCTTGGGGAACACACTTGAATGAATAGGTCAAATTGATCCACTAGAATATAATAGAGAATCGTATACTTTCCCACTACAACATTTACAATATTCTCTCTGTTCGTCATTTCTGACAGCGTGATATGTTTCTGATTTTTTTTAACCACTGCCTCTGCAAGCTATCTTGCTTCCTGGCACATAGCCTGTATTCTTACAACCTTTTGAGGTAATTAACATATGGACAGTATGATATTGTAATAAATATATGGCATTTGAAGGGGGCACTATCTCTATGCTACTACTGGAGATCAGGTGGAAGGGTACAAGTCATTGATATCCCAAAGAACAAACACAAGTACTGTTTGCTAGATTGATAGAGGACTTTAAGATGATTTCTAGATCGACCTGAAGAATAGACTGGAGGATGTTGTGCCTAATGAGACATTAGCTGAAAAATAGGAGCTCAATTTTTTGGATGCACTGAACTTTTGGTGACAAATTCATGAGGTGGACTTTCTTAAACATTTTAAGATGTGAGAGTGGGTATGATGTGAGGTATTGAAGCATCAAGATCTTAATCTTGGTGACCTTTGGTCTCCACTGCCAAACATCTGTACAGTATCTCACTATGTCCGTTAATGGTACAGAGTCAAAAACCCTTGGAGTCGTTTTTTGCTTGTGTTTTCTACACCTTCCTCCCTTATTCTTTTCTGTCACCGTCTATACTTTCTTCTTATCACCAGTGCTACCTCCCTCAATGTTCACCTGGACTTTTCATCAAGTTTTTAACTACTCTTCTGGCATCAGGTCTTGCTCTCTTGTAATCCAGTCTGCGCCTTCCTCCCAGGGTGACGTTTCACGCCCCAGAATGTCACTGCCGATTATGATTTGTTCCTTTTCTCTCTCCAGCTCTACGGACAATGTGGTCCAGCTCCTCTCTGGTTCCACCAGTCACACCAGATTACACAGTATGGCAAATACCTCTTGCCCTAAATGCTCCCATGCTTCCTTACAATCTTACAGAAGTCTCACTGAGAAGATATTATCATGTGTAGTAGAGAGATGTATTTAAGCAAAACAAAAGAAAATTACTAATCTGTCTTAAATGTGTTTTAACTGCCAGCTCACTGTGATTCTCAGTGAAAAATTAGCTGACTCACTATTAAGCAGGTGAAGTTAAGCACACTCCTTGGCCACACGCTTCACTCCATGGATGTCACGCCTCTTTCCCAGCCCAGAAAGAAGGGCAAAGAAAGCGCCGTAAGACCTCACAAAGATGGCCGCCCGAGGGCGTCGATTCGTCACGTCACCACGTGCTGCGGTAAGGGTGGGGCTCCCGAGGGAGCCAGGGGCGGGGCCGAGCAGGTGAGGCGGGGCTAGGAGGGATGGGGCG
>NDGN011104435.1:0-10795 GCA_002564285.1 Tympanoctomys barrerae | reverse complement strand
CCTGGCAAGTGCAAGGGCCTGAGTTCAATCCCTGGTTCTGCCAAAAAATAAATAAATAAAAATGAGAAAACTGAGTGCAAGGAATATTTTAGATAATATTTGTTGCTATCTATGGATTCATAAATCCCTTACAGATATAGTAGAGACTGAAATATTTATTAAAACTTAAACTATCTGTGGAAGTTATTTTTAATTAGAAAATGGGGAAGTCCATATAGCTGTCTGTTTTTTATACATGTATCTATTATAATAACAATTTGTTTTAACCACTTATGTATTTCATTATAGGAAATTTTGGCCAGTAACTTTGTCAATCCTTGGAGAAAGTAAAAAGGTATAGTAGATTTTAGTTTCCTCAAAAAATATACATTGTTCTTTGGTGCAAAGAATTTTTTTTTTTCTGCAAAGGATTAGATAGCAAAAATGTTTTCATTTTACTTTGGTAGAGCAGTATTTAGCCTTGTGCTAACATCAGTTACCCACAGTGAACTGTGTGGCTATCAGTATCATTTACTTTTGTCACTGCCAAATACAGCTTTCCTCTCTGACCTTCATACCCTTTTTTGTAGATTTTGCCAACCACAAAAGATGCTTGTTTTGCCTCAGCAGTAGAATGTCTGCAACAGATCAGGTAATTTCTGATTCACTGACAAAATCAAATGACTCAAAGTTACATTTTTGTGCATTGGGATATTAACAATACTTTGTTTTTAACCTGAGCTCCAAATGCCCCCTTACACTCCCAATATTGTCAAGTTCAGCTCAGAGATCAGAAAATCTCTTTTGAGACATTTAGGTTAATTTATACTCTAAAATGCCCTTGGATTTTCAAAAATAGTGGAGAACCTATGTAGTAGTTTATCTATAAACTCACATCTTTAGACAAATGGAAATTAACCAAATTTGTAGTCCAAAAAAAATCATATATTAGAATAAGATTTCGCATAAGTAAAAGGAAATGATGTGTGATATAGGGATTCGTCCATGTAGACCATCAGCAGCTGGAGATAGTTTTCCTAAAGCACCATGGAGTAGCTGAGGGCTCCCTCCAAGGGACACAGTATGCCTGTTGCATCCACTTTAATTTGGCTGTGTAACTCAGGAGGAATTGTTGTCAAAAAATGAATAAGAAATGACTTTTTTAAGAAAAATATGTCTAGGGGCCGGGAGATAGCTCAGTAGAATAAGCACTGCCTTGCAAGTGCAAGGGCCTGACTTCAATCCCTGGTTCTGAAAAAAAAAAGATTATAGATAGATAGATAGATAGATAGATAGATAGATAGAGATATAGATATGAAAATTATGGTTTTTTGTAATTTTTTTCTTTTTTTTTTACTTAGCACAACCTTTACTCCATCAGACAAACTTAAGGTCATCCAGCAGACTTTTGAGGAGATCTCACAGAGTGTCCTGGCTTCTCTCCGGGAGGACTTCCTGTGGTCCATGGATGACTTGTTCCCTGTGTTCCTATATGTTGTGCTGCGGGCCAGGTATCTGATTCTTTCAGCTTAGCACGTGTTTTAATACTGCTCTTTGCTTAACTGATGAGAGGAATGCATGATCTTCTCTCTAGGGAAACAAACAAACAAAAAAACACTTCTGTTAATTCATCCCATTATAGTATTATCTTTTTATTTGAACTGTTCTTTCCTTTGCCATAAACATATGCAAAAGGCAGATGGATTTGTGAGTAGAAAAAAACTTACCAACCTTTTCTCTTTGGGACAGGGTTAGGAATTTAGGCTCTGAGGTACACCTCATTGAAGATCTGATGGACCCTTATCTTCAACATGGGGAGCAGGGCATAATGTTCACTACCTTGAAGGTGGGTATAGGCATTATTTAATGAATATTTAGCTTAAAATTGTCCTTTATTTACCATATTATCATTTGTCATTACTTTCTCTATAGAAAAGTTCAATGCAAACATTACCTTTACAACATATACTTTTACCATTTAAAGCTATAATAATACATTTTTTAAAAGTAAGATAGCCACCTTTATTCAGAATACTAAAGTAAATATTTCACTTGCCAATTACTCAAATTGTTGAAATTGTTTACATTTACATAAAATTTCAGGTGCTTTGGGATTTAAATAACTTCACAAAGAAAGCAGCAAGAACCCTTGGGCTGAGGGTGTAGCTCAGCAGCACAGCACCTGGATGACAAGTGCAAGGGTCTGAGTTCGATTCCCAGTACTGAAAAAAAAAATTCTTGATGTTTGTTCTAAAAAGTATCCAAAAGTAGCGCTATTTAATGGAACTTAGACCAAAACACAGGAGGCAGTATGTAAATAATGCATTTCAATTCCATCTTTTTTCTTTTGCGAGTAGTTACTATAACCAGTAGGTTTCAAATGAAGCTCTTAGATCCAGATGCCCTCTAGGTGTTGTTAGAAGTAATTTTCAACAAAAAAAAAAAAAGGAAGAAGTAATTTTCATTTCCCACATTTTTTTTCTTAGATTTTGATAAACTCGCTCTAAAGTTTCTTGGAAGATCAGGTAAAAAGTGACAAAAACACTTTTTTTTCAAACACTCCTTGAAAGGAAACAGAATAAACCCAATCTGCCAGTTAGAGAAATATAAGATCACAATAATTAAGATAAAATAACACTTTAACAGGAGCAGATAGGACCTAAGTGGAAGGGATAGCCTTTGTACAGACACTCTCCAATAAAAATCTCATATGAAAATGGGAGCATCAAAAAGGAAAAATTTAATAAATGGTTAAACAGTATTAGGAACAAAGTGAAAGTGTGGAATACATATATTATCTGGACATGGCATTTATTGTAGTATATCTAATTCCCAAACCTAGATACTTTCAGAATCAGTGAGGATGCTTTTTAGAAAATATGTTCCTGGAAATTCCGACCTCTGGATTCACAGTGCTGTTTAGCTCTGTGTTTCCTAATATCGCAGGTAATCTGGTGGCAGGTGTCTAGTGTCCCCTCAGCTACCAGTTGCTATTGAGACCTTAGGTTATTTCCACATGGCAGATCATATCATGCAACTTGTAAAAAGTTTTTGTTTGATGCACAAAAGTGATTTGAATTACACTGAGGCACAAAAGAGCCATTGGACACAGGGACTTGAAGGAACGGAAAAGTGCTCAGAACTGAATGTGTTGGTACATCAGTCATTACTGCATAATTTTCTTTCTTTAGATTCATGTGCATTGTTGTTTATGTGATTTACTTAAGTAAGTTATAAATTGTCTTAAACTTTTCTTCAGGCATGTTACTACCAGATCCAGCGTGAGAAGCTTAACTAGGCTGCATAACAGCTTGAAAACTGGATTATCTGCTACCATCTGGAGTCTGTAGTGGTGAAAAAAAATGTTGGAATTGGAAAGGACTCTATATAATTGTGGCTGTTGTTTCTGAGCCTCACTAATAATTACAGCTCAGCCCAGAAAAAACGCTGCGTAGTTTAAAAGATACAAAACTAGGTAGAAATAGGTTGGACCAGTTACTGACTTATGCTAAACTTCCAAAAATTTCATACCTATATTTGGAAAAAGAGGGTGTCCCTCCTGTGCTCAAGGGTCACCTACATGAAGTAGTAAGAAAAGTTCCCAGCATATGTTCGTATATGAAAGACATTGATGAGTACTTTTGGGTTTTTGTATTGCTGAAATCCATCTGCAGTTACCCCAGACCCCTTGCAAGGAACAGGTTGTACTTGAAACTATAGTGGCCATTCTCTTCCTCCACCCTCCCAGTCATGTGTGTGTCATGCTGCTTTGCTGGTCGAGGGGAAAGGGGAACTTTAAAACTGCAGTTTTAACTTTTCTAAGCTTTTCCACTGGGTATTGAGGGTGGGAGAGATTCTATGCAGTGACTGTTACCTCCTGACCTGAAAATGTAGGCTGCATCCAGATAGGACCCTTCTACTCCTGATTAAAAAGAACATAGGATTTCTGGTTTTGTTTGCCTTACTGTGCTACAGAGAGCAAGTACACTGGAATTGAACCCCAGCTCCAGCCCTTTGTGGCCCTCAGCTATCCACAAGCAGATGCCGCGTGCTAAGAACGAGCCATTCTGCATGCAGCCTGAAGCCTGGGACGTGTAGGAACAGAACTGCACCGGCCCCCAGCTTCGTGCTGTTCTTCCCAAGCCTTGTGCTAATGCCACAGGTGGGAAGAAAAAGGAAATGAGCTTTGGCTTGTCCCATCTCAGAAGTATTGTTCACCTCAACAGCTTGGTGTTTTGTTTTTTTAAAAAACTGTCCTCTTGTAAATTGTTGATTTACACTGTACCAGAAACACTAGCACTGCTTGGACCACTGAGGCGCTCTTTCTCCTCTCCTCTCCACACCGTGGTGAACAGAGGGGCCCGAGCAATGTGAAGTGACTCAGCAGGTGTTCGTTACTGTTGAAGAAAGATTGTGGTCTCTGCTGTTTATAATCAAGACAAATGTTTGTTAAAATACCATTTCCAAGTGTTTGCTGTAATGTGCAGCAATTTCATAATAAAAGACATTCATCTTTATGAGGTTGTTGTAGAAGAAATGACATTGGGTAACTTAAAAATTAAAGAAGCCTGGGCATAGTGGCACACACCTGTAATCCTAGCACTTGGGAGACTGAGGCAAGAGGATTGCCAGGAGTTCAGGACCAGCTTTGACTCATTAGAGAGTTCAAGGCCAGTCTGAAGTACACTGCAAGACCCTGTCTGAAAAACTAAAGTATTAAAGGAAACACAGCCCCTTTGGCCTCAGAGCACCCTCTAGGGTTAGAGAGCTCTCTGTCCCTAATAACATAAGCCAGTAATCACAGTATCTTTGCTGACTAAAAACCAAGTTAACTTTCTGATCCCAAAGATGAGAGTTTTAAAAGAAATCTATTATTTCTTTGAATAAACAGCATATTTTGATGGTTACTAGTTCTGTTTTCTCCTAAGCAGATTCAGGAAAAGGAATAGTGAGATTTAAGATTCCAATTAGAAACATTAGGTATTAATCATCTCTCAGTGTTTGTTTTTGAGACAGGGTCACTGTTCTGCATTTCAGGCTGGCCTTGAACTCATGTAAGTAGCCCAGGCTGGCCTGGAACTCACTGCGATCCTCCTGCCTCGGTTTCCCAAGTGCTGGGATTATAGACATGTGCTACCACACCCAGCTCATCTCCCAGTTGTAATGTTTTCTCCATCTTACTGCCTTCTCTAACATGCCTGTTCCATTTAAAAGGACCAAGTCCTTTTTTTTTTTTTTTTTTTTGTACTAGTACTTGAACTTAAGGCCTTGTACCTTCCCAGGCAGGTACTGTGTACTGAACTACATCCCTGGCCCAAAAGGACCAACTTTTAAAGAAAGGTCTGCATTAAACACTTTGTATTTACATCATGGATTGTTTTTGACTTTGTGATTTAAAAAAATAATACAAATAGCATATGTGGCTGATAAAGACAGATTTATTAAACATCTAATTCCTTAAAAGCAAGACAGGGCCAGCCACATAGCTCAGTAGACTAAAGTGCCTGCTTAAGCAGAGTGCAGTGGCCTGGGTTCAGTCCCCAGTGTGTGCTGTGCCGGCCTCACCCCCGAGGTCACTAAGACAGTGACTGAGACTGGGCATGGTGATGCACACCTGTAATCCCAGTACCTGGGAGGCTGAAAACAGGAGGATCACTGCAAATCCGATCCACATAGTGAGACCCTGTACTAAATACATTAAAAAAAAGCAAGACAGAGTCCCAAATAGATGGAGACAGCCATCTCAAGTCTGACACGTTGTATTGCATCTATCCATTTACTTTAATTTCTCATTCTGTACTTATACTTTCCAGATAGTACACTAAAATTAAAAATTTTCATCTCCGGGAAAAATCCCTGAATCTCTAGGCCACTGCCTATAAATTGGAATACGTAGCACTTACCAACTCAAGATCTTTTCACAAGTGTGTGACCACTCCAGGCTGTGGGGTAGAGTCTGCCACAAGGAGGAGCTGAGGTATGTTGCTGCCAGCGAGGTCACTTGGTAGTTTGGTTTAGAAATTTTCAAAGTTAAAAATTCAAGCTTAAATAAATGTGTACTGCCAGCTTATGTTTTCCTCTCCAGTGGGTAGATAAAGCCGTGTGTTTAATTTGAATTAAAAGAGCTGAAAACCTCGCACAGGGGACTTTTGGACCTCACCTTTTGTTGCAGCAAACAGCACTATTTCTCTTGTCCTTTTTGTAGTACCTACTTCCAGATGCTATTCCTGCTGACCAGGTTATATAGTGACACATCCAGAGTCCATACTGGGGAACTGACTGAATGGAAAACGTAGGGTGCATATGTAATAAAATGTGGCGGTGGATGTAACTCGGTGGCACAGAACCTGCCTGGTAAGCACAAGGCCCTGAGTTTGATTCCTGATACAAAAAAAGGGAAAGAAATATTTATATTTTCTTCTCTTGTCATTTCCTAAGCAAGACGGTGTAACAGCCACATAGTGTGTGCTCTGTACTTTACAAGTTGTCTGGGAATGATTTCAAGTAGTCACAGGAGGACATATGTGACTACTTTGCCACGTCAATTCAGGGACTGAGCATGTGCAGATGTTGGGGCTGACTAGCAGTACCAGAACCAGTTGCTGTGCATATAGAATGCCAAGACAGACTGCATTCAGAACAGAGGCTCTGCCACACGTGGTGATGCTCACCTGTAGTGCCAGCACTCAGATGGCAGGAGCATCCTCCACGAGTTCAAGGCCAGCCAGGGCTACATAGTTCAACGCCAACCTGAACTGAATGGTGAGACTTTGTCTCAAACAAACAAAAACAGCCTTCAGAGGGGATAGATCAGAAACATTGGTTTCTGATGGGCCTCATGATTACTGGCAGAACAGTCTCACTTTTTATCTCACCAGAATATAGGAAAGTATATTCACTAGATACCTGAGGTGCCTCCAGTTCCTCCTTTCATTAAAAATGCCCTCTAGGGGCTGGGGAGATAGCTTAGTTGAATCAGTGCTTGCCTGGCAAGGTCAAGGACTTGAGTTCAACCCCCGGCTCTGCAAAAAAAAGCCTCTTGTGGGGCACCTCTTACTCTAAAATAGTCAACAAAAATATGAATGTACTATAATCTATGTGCTGGAAGTATGAGAAAATACTAGATGAAGATTGGAAATGATGTAAATTAGGTGGGTCAGTGCCAGGAATCCATGAGACTTGTGACAGGGAGATTTCTGAGTAATTTATTGGTTAGGCTGGGTTAGGTCTGTGGATTAAATCAAAGAGGATGTACAGAGATTTTATCCAGAGCAGTGAGGTGACTTTGGCAGTTAATAGCCCAGGAGGATTTTCTACTGGGGCTTTTGTCAGCACAGGAGCAACATTACATGTGTATAGTCCTGCAGGTAAGAGACATAAATCTCAGTAACCAGAAGACATCTATTAGAGTCTGGCCTTTCTATACCTTGTTAGTTGTGAACAGGAGAATGCTGGGTAATCTAATTGCAAAGGTTGGGCTGCATAGCGAATTACATGTAGAATTCCATGATTATGAAAGAGCAGGTTCTGCTTTGAGATGCTGTTTCTTAACTATGAAATTATGAGCATCACATAGCACGTGTCCCAGTCCTATCAGTAGCATTTGGTGCAAAGGAAGCCAACCATTTTGAATGGACCACTTTGGACTTTTCAATTGCTTTCTTCAGCTTTGTTTATTCAGAGCATTGTTTTGAAAAGCAAGCATAATGGGAATGGACGTTAGAGCTTTGAATCATAATCAGTGTTTTTTTGGGGTTTTTTTTTGTTTTTTTGTTTTTTCTAGAGCTAATGGAAATACTTTTAAATGCTTTGGGCAAAGGCCTTACAAGTCTGTAACAACAGTGCAGTGCAGTTTCTTGGTCCATGACAACTGGCTATCCTTCCTCTTATTTGATCAGCCCCAGATTGCATGCTCATGGCACCTATTTACTTGCAGACTTAAGAATTTTCATCCTTTAGGGAGCAAAAATGTTTAGGTCTAAGCTGACAGAGTTGGAACAGCAGTCATGGAAGAAAGGCAAGGAAGGCAGTCATCGGGTGCAGCACTTTTTAGGGCTGGCAAAGCAGCGCCGATTTTACTGCTTGTTAGCCCTTCTGAATGCGTCTTGAGCTTGGACCCCTTACCTGCAAAGTCTCCGGATTTCCTGACAGGCAAGGAGGTGAAGGCTGGAAGCAGCCTTCCAGAAGCAGGCTGGTAGAGGGTGAGGAGGCCTGCAGAGGTCAGCACCCTCCCCTCAGGAGGCACGCCCCTGCTCAGAGTCAAGCTTCTGTGTTCCATGGCTCCCACTTTTCCTAATCCTTTCCCCACAAGTGAAATGCTAAGTTCTTGCTGTGAACCAGACTATGGGGGAGGCTGCTGCATGACATTTCATAGGCCATGGGGACACGAGCAAGTGATGGAACAACTGGGAAGAGTGATACGCATCTTGAGGACAGTGAACTGTGGCCATTTCTTAACTACCTACAAGAAAGGTGTTTGCTTTTGTTTTGTTTTGTTTGTTTTTGAGTAGTGGGGTCTTTGAGACATGGTTTCACCATGCTGTTCAGGCTGGCCTTGAACTGTTTGTGGCCCAGGCTGGCCTTGAACTTACAGTGATCCTCTTGCCTCAGCCTCCTGCTGGGATTACAGGTATGCACCACCATGCCTGGCTGAGATCATTTTCTGGAATATCTGAATTTTGTCTAGACTTGGACTGGGGAGCTTAAACAATAGGAACTTTTGATAATTCTGGAGGCTAGAAAATTAGAGGTGAGGGTCCTGGTCTTCTGCCTCACTGTAAGCTCACAGGGCAGAGAGAAAAAACAAGCTGTCTCAAGCACTGAGTTGGGTGACATGAGGGCTGCTATATCTGAGGGGCACCATCTCAGAGTTCCATCAGAATGGGAGTCAGGGCTTCAATACAGGTTGGGATGAGGGAGGATGGGAGAAATTCATTCATCATTGTCATTGAAAACAGTGTAAGCCAGCAACAGTTTTGTGGGGGGTTTTGTTTTGTTTTGTTTGTTTTGGTTTGGTTTGGTTTTTTGAGATTGGATCTTGCCTTATAATGTAGGCTTCCTTTTCCAACACTCACTGAATTGCCTAGGCACGTGCCACCACGCCCACGTAGGCAATTTTGGGTTCTGCTAAGGTTATAGAGTTGAAAATTACTGCTTTATATATGCCTCTATGGCTGAGAGACTTGGTCAAAATGGGCCTTTTGTAATACATGAATTACTTATCCAAGTAGTCCTGCTTCGGTTGTAATTTAGGAAGTTATCTTGATTGAAATTCACTACTACTATAGATCCCTGGCATGCCATGCCAGGCCCACCCCTGGGGTGCGCTGAGACAATGATTGAGACTGGGCGTGGAGATGTGCACCTGTAATACCATCACTTGGGAAGCTAAAGACAGGAGGCTCACTGAGTCTGATCTGTATAGTGAGACCCTGTAGACCATGTATTAAAATACATAAAAAAAAAAAAATCAATTTACCACAAAAGCCAATGCCTACTATGGAGCACAAGCCTCACAGGGAGTTCACCTCACATCTAGTGCCTGCTGCTGGTGTGTAGCCTCACACAGCACACTATCATCTGGGTAAATATTAAACATGACCTGCTTTAGGATGTGCACAAGTTGGTTTCATCTGGAAAATTCACCAAGAACAAGGTTGGGAAGCACCCTGGGGAGCATTTAGGGGTTGATGGGCCTCAACCCATCTCCCATGGGTGTCTGGGCCCTCTGCTTCCTTTTCCAGTGTTCTCTGGAGAGGAGAGAAGTCCCACACCACACTCCACTGCATGCTAAGTGGCCATGAAGCTCCAAAGCAGAACATAGGAAAGGTGTCCTGGCAGGGGCGGATGATAGCAGTACCATGTTTGGGTGGTATTTAGCAACATATAACTTCAGTATGGCTGGAAGAAAAACTACGTGGGACACTTGTCTAAAACTCTGGCAGCTTTCTGTGTCTCTTCTTACTATCTTAGAACGCAACATGATCTTTTTGCTTTCAGATAGCCTTCCCGCTTAACCTTGCGTTCCATTGAGATTCTAGACGGTAGATCTCGACCGTCAGATTCTGTGCTCCACTCGTTGAATTTTCACCTAGTGCAACATGTTATTGCTCTGCCTACACCCTCTCTGCACACCCGCATTTGCATCTGAAGGTGTCTGAGGCCAGGTGGGAGGACTCTGGCACTACCCCAGGGACCAGCCTCACCTCAGGACTGCAGCACTAGGGCTCCACCTCCAACCGTCCTTTGTCCTTTGATCCCTGAAGGACTGAGCTCCAGTTGCCCACAGTATGCATTTGATCCAAAATATTTTTCCAGTGATTCGTTCTCATTCCCTGTCTCAATACCCTTCTTGCCTTCTGGTATTTCCTGGGGCCACTTTACACAAAAATCACCTGCCTGGAATCCTTACTCTATCTGATCCTCAGAGGACTCAGACCTACCTACGCATGACTTATTTTTAAATCTATTTATTGGCCTAGTAGTAAAAAGAACAACGAAACAGCTGATCATAAAGTATAGTATATTTCAGTGTGTAGATAATGGAACTTCACTATGCCAGAAGTTAGGATAAACCAGCACACACTTGAACCTATGCAAAAACCTATGTGGGGTGAAGCAGCTTTGAATGAGGGGACAGAGACAGTGTGATTTGGTATGTTGTGATTTTCTCAGTACCACAAGGAGCATTGTTATTTTTAATTTTTTTATTCAGAAATAAATATGAATAAGACAGTTTCACAGCTGATTAATGGGACAGTTTTGATAATCAATACATTGTATATTGTTATCTTCTTAGTGGTTATCCATAGTACAA
>NDGN011104421.1:0-31256 GCA_002564285.1 Tympanoctomys barrerae | reverse complement strand
GTGCTTTGCTAAGCTTGTTCCAAATAGGTGCTTTAGACCACTGAGCCATCTCACCAGCCCCTACATTCAGTTTTGTTTAAACAGTTTTTCTAGCTTTCAATGGAATCATTAATTTCCTAGATACTTGTTTGAATCTGTTTTATACCTTCCATTTCTTTCCTGTACTATTCGTTCAGTGTTTCCATCATTTTTCTATCCTCTATATTTTTGTCTGTCTTCTTTAGATGTACTGAGCCATTCTTTCTCTATTGTTATTCTTTTCCCCTGAGATATTATTTCTGATCTGATTTCTTCTATAGTGTGATGCAATTGTTTCTGTACTTCAGTTGCTGTGATTTGGAAATTTTAGGTGTGTGACTTACAGGTTCTTTTATGCCCTCGTCTCATGGGCTTATTCTGCGTGGTCTGGAGATCTGAGCTTGCTTTGACGCTCCCATTGTCCCCCCTCCTCCCTCCACGAAGCAGTGATGGGCAGGGGGTGGGGCACTAGTCAGCAAGGCTCCTGTGATGGTGGGGGAGTAGGGCAGGCTCTCCAAGCTCCTGCTCTGTGGGTTCACTGTGGCTTGAGGCACAGCTCAGGAAGGCTCTGAGGATGATGAGGACGAGCCATAGCTCAGCGAAGCTCTCAAGACTAGAGCTGGTGGGGCAGGACTCACTAGGTCCCTGTAGCTGCCTGGTGTCCATGCATCCTCTGAGATGACGCGGTAGGTTTGGCTAGGCCACTGCAGATCTGCAAATCTTCAGTGTGTCGGTGACAGGCATGGGGTAGACTCCCTAACCATTGTTCTTTTTTTCTGTAGTGGTAGGATTTGAAGCCAAGGTTGGCTTATGGTAGGCAAGCACTGTACCACTGAGGTGTGCTCCAACTTAATACAAATATTTTGAACAAATATTAAAAATATATTAAAATCCTCTTGCTAAAAGCCTTTTTAATAGAATATTCTGTTTCAAGTTAATGATCCAGGTGACATAATTTTTTTTAGTAATAATGATCGTGTAATAATACAAATATTTTTATTTTGAGATAATTTCTCACTAAATCTCTGAGTTGACAAGGCTGGACTCAAACTTACAATCCTCCTGTCTCACTCGTGGAGCATGCTGAGAAGATAGGCATGTTCTACTATGCCTAACTAATAGTATTTTATATGAACACATCTACATAATGATTTTTTAAAGATTTTACTGTATTTTAAAGGTTATGCTTTTATAAAATAACCATATCGAGGATATTTTACTTTTTTGCTTTGATTTACTGCAGTGTACTCATAAAAGAATTTGATATG
Organism: Tympanoctomys barrerae; assembly: GCA_002564285.1. NCBI lineage: Eukaryota > Metazoa > Chordata > Mammalia > Rodentia > Octodontidae > Tympanoctomys > Tympanoctomys barrerae. The sequence goes on along the minus strand of NDGN011104421.1, from coordinate 29,970 downwards.
TGTGGTATTTTATAATTTTACTCTAGAATCTATATTTCATTCAAAATAAGATAGATGTCCTACAGTTCTTCCATTTAGTATGTAGATTCTCACAAAACTGTCTTAACCTGAATGTATCCTCTTTTTAAGTATACCTTTTCCTTTTCGATCCATTTGGAAAAGCTTTTAAGTATGTAAGATATCAAAATTTAAGACAACACAAGACCCTCCTTACATGAAATATACGAGAAGAATGGACTCTCCAGATTTTTCATATAGTAAAAATTTATAGAGCAATTCAGTTTATTATTATGGATGGAAGTAACTAGTGGATTCTCAAAAGAAAGTGGAAGATATAAAGATAGGATTTAGATAAGGTTATAGGAGTTGCAGGAGAAGCAGTGAAAAGAAAAAACGGAATAGGCAAGAACATATAACCTGGGAGATGTGACGGACTCAGCTAGGTAACAGGATTTGAGTTGTACTAGCAGGTGAATGAGTTGATAGTTTAAGCAAGAGATTAAATCTTCAGAGTTTCATCCTGGGATAAACTGATAAAGGGTTCAAACTAGCATGGTAAAGTGCCTAAACAGTCTTCTACAGCTTTACAAACATATGTTGCCTTCTTTAAAAAGTAGCATCCATTTCAAGGAAGAAAAATCTTCCTTCTGGGGGCAAAATAATTGTTTTTTTGTTTTTGTTTTTCGGAACCGGGGAGTGAACTCAGACCCTTGTGCTTGCCAGAAGTGCTTATTCTACTGAGCCATCTTCCTGGCTCCCTGGGGGCAAAATATTAAGCAAACTCAGTAGTGGATTCTTAAGAAATGTGAGGTAAGGAGTGAATTTTTTACCTTGTGCAGACACAAGGTAGAATTGAATGTTCCACAGGATCATACTTGGCACAGTGCATGGGTAACCATGTGGTAGAGGAATGGCTTAAGTCAGTATATGTGGTGAATGTCTTTAAGTAGACATTTAAAAATATACAATTATTAGAGGAGTGGATAACTTGTAAATTCTAGAGTGAATCTGAGTGCTTCATTATTCTTTTTTTTTTTGGCGGAACCAGGGATTGAACTCAGGCTCTTGTGCTTGCCAGGAAAGCGCTTATTCTACTGAGCCATCTTCCCAGCCCCTCATTATTCATTCTGAAGGTATTAAATTGAATATCATGCAGAAAATCATACTACTTAAGGAAGGAGTAAAAATTTCTTAAATTTGTTTGCTTCCTTCTGGATCGTCACAAAACACAACACAATAGTCTTGATTTCAGGCCAGGTATGTTAACACATGCCTATAACCCCAGAACTAGGCAGGTTGAGGCAGGAGAATCGTTGACAGTTCGAGACCAGCTTTGGCTACAAAATGAGCTCAAGGCCAGCCTGAGCTGCATAGCAAGACCTTGTCTCAAAAAGAAAAAAAGAAGGAAGAAAAAGTATATTTTTCTTCACATAAACACAAAGACGATCAATTTTTAGCTTAGAAAAATGAACATCAATTAATTTACTAATTTTAATAGCAGTGATGGGAGTAAAAATATAATTTATAATAACATGTATGGAGTGCATTGTCAGAAAGTGTAGGTGATATAGTCAGAAAAGTAACCTATCAGACACATGCCTGTAGTCCTGGCCACTGGGTGGGGAGGGTGATGCGGCAGGATTACTTGGGCCCAGCAATGCAGAGTCAGCCCGGGCAATAGAGCATGACCCTGTCTCTTAAACACAACAACAGAACTCGCTGAAAGTTAACTGTGAATGGCAGTTGTTAACCACTTAACAGTCTACTCTGAGTGGTCATGCAGGCAGGATGTGTCTTTACTTACTATCCAAGTATTGCTTGGGCAGGTGGCATTTAAACCACTTGATTCTCATACTGAGTAAGTTTAATAAAATTGTTTTTATATTTTGTGTTATCTTACAAAATTAATGAAAATATAAAATTTTTAATCATCCCATATTTAAATAATTGGACTTGTACGTGGTTAAATACAGATCTTAAGGCTTTCTGGTTATGAAATTCAGCGATCTAAATTGGGTACAGTCAGTTCAACAAAACCTGCAACTCTTTGTGGTTCACAGCCAAATTTAGTAAACTGGCAGCCTACCCTGACTTAGCCTTCAGTACAGTTCTAAGCCTCTCAACATTTGTGATTTATTTGATTGGTCCCAGTACCATTAGCCAGCCAGGATGAATTGTCCAAGGATTTAGCAGCAGAAATAAGCTTACCAGTGACTCTGCTTGTGTCTAGTTTACCTTGTTTCCTCTGCTTTGATTGGACCCAAGCCAGCTTACAGTGGTTGGATTTGGGGGCAGTAATATACTTCTATATATGTAAAAATATTTAACTGTTTGTGTACCACATCAGGTTTAAAATTGATTAATTTTTATTTTCAGTTCTTTTTTTTTTTTAATGTACAGGATATACTACACAGTTTAGACTGATAGTGATTTTTCAGCCTTCCCAGCGCTGGGATTACAGGCGTGTTCTATCATTCCTGGACTTGGTGCTGCCTCAGCACGCCCAGGGGCAGGGCCAGTGTAGCATGTGGTGCCAGGGACTGAATCCTGGTCCCTGCACTTGCCTAAGCGGGCACTTAGTCTGCTGAGCTATGCCACCAGCTTTTGATGGTTGATTTTTAATCATAAAAATGCTGCTATAGATCATTGCTATGGTTCATCTATGCTTAAAAAAAAAATTCTGCATGATCAGCAACTTTATATCTACTTTATATTTTTATGAATACAATAGCATGGTATATAGAAAAGAACAAATCTTTTCATTATACTAAAGTGACTGGGTGTCCTAAAATAAAATATTCAAAGTGTTAAAAAATAATACTAAAACGAAAGCTAGTGTGTCAGGCACTGTCCGAAGCACGTCTCAATGCTACATGTTATCTAATCCTCACAACAATCCTATGAATAGGTGTTTTTTATTGATCGTTTTGCAGAGAAATTGACCTGAGGGAGCACAGAGAGGTTAAGTAACTTGCCCAGTATTTATAGGAATTTTGTTGATTTGCATGCTTGCTTTAATCCAGGACTACCTTTAATAACTATTAGGAGGTAACTTATTTTCATGTTTGAAATTGATCTTTTATTTATTTGGTAATTCTTTTTAAAGAAATTTGACTTTTTCTATCTTGTTCTCTTATAAATAAAATGTTCTTTATATATTTTAACCAGGAAGTCAAGTGGCATATAGAAATCACTGTATTGTCTTAAAATGGAATGTTCAAATTATGGAAGACTATGACAATTTAAATTAAGTAAAGAATTTATAGCCTCTGAATATATAGCGTGATGATTTGTTTGATAAGTAAAATTTTTGAAGCTGTAGTTTTTTTTTAATCCTAAGAGTTTGTTTTATAGCTGCTACAAAGCTTTTAATATCGAACGTTTTGGGGGCACAGAAAGAAATTCTGGCTTTTTGTTTTAATTGATGCATAGGTATATTTTAAAACTTTTAACTCAGTTTGTTTATGTTTCAAGCTCAACTTAGCATTTTTGAAAATAATGCTTTCACTAAACCTTCAATTAATCTTTTTATATTGTCAAGTTGAGTTTGCTGAAACATCTTTCAAAATAACTTAATAAAATATATAAAATGAAAAGAAAATACATAATGAACTAAAGACATAAACAAAATACCTGCTTCCTGCAACTGAAAGGCGGAGAGACATAGGTTGGCTTATGGTTTTCAGACAGTTGAGGTCATGGTTGTTTGGCTCCATGCCAGACCAGCGTGTGGAAAGGCAAGACAGGGCCTTGAGGAGGCACCTCACGGCGGCCTCGCAGTGAGCGGAAGAGCTGGAGGGCGAGTGCTCCCTTCCAGGCTCTGCCCTCTGACCTGCCTCCTCGAGACTGCCCCCACTTGGGAGCAGCCGTCAGCTTGATTACCATTCGCCTAGTCCACTCATGCAGACAGCAGCCCCACTCTACAGTCATCTTCTAAAAACCCCACCTCTGAACACCAGATTTGGGGGCATTTGAGATCTGAACATCACAAAACTAAGTAAATCTTACAAATCTAAATTTAGTCAGTTTTATTAGGCTCAAATTTAACATACCAAGATCTCCTAAATGTTAATGTTATTAAAGTATTATAATGAAAATGAAAGATTTTTGAAAAACTCTTTATATGACCCTTGTAAAACACTTCCCAGTGCACCCAGTGCAAATTGTCAGATGTTACTCAGTTCTTAAGTCTGTCTTGATTTTAAACCTAATACAAACCACTCATATAAATGGGTAACATTTAACTCTTCAACATGTCATTTCTTTATCCCTAAATAATTACTCAAAAAGGGTGAGTAGAATTTTCCCCCTTCCAGCCTTCTACCACAGCTCAGATTATATGTTTGGCATAAATTCAGGGCAGGGCAGGGCAGGGGACCTGTGTCAGCCTGCTGGCCAGAGTGTGCATAACGTGAAGAGCCCACCTTAGTCACTTGTAGTTAGACTCCACCATTGTGAACAGGTGAAATTCTCTCACGTGAATTTAACTGAATGTTTAATTTTCAGTTGTGTGTTGTTTTTTTGCAACCTGGTTCTTTTCCTGGAAAGTATGCATTCTTTTTCTTTTAGGTTACACTTTATCCCTTTTTAAATGGGATTGTCTAAATGCAGTTATATACACACTGTGTAACCTTTGGCATTAAAGCCTAGTTGTATATCAGTGGGGTTTTGTCACCCTGTCTAGGTTATAGTAGTATCCCTTTCTCTTTTACATAGCTATCTCATTTGGCCATCAGTCATTTTATTGACAGTGATGATCAAGTTTAGCTTTTAACCCCTTTAAATTCACAAAGCCAAAATGATTTTTCTCTCCTAGGAATGCCAGAATCACCTCCGCAGATATGGAAATGTGAATCTGGAACTGGTGACTCGAATCATTAGAGATGGTGGCCCATGGGAAGATCCAGTGTTGCAAGCTGTACTTAAAGCCCAGCCAGCATCTCAGGAGCTAGGTACTTCAGGAGATTCAAAATCAAAACATTTGTGAGAACAATTTCTAGAGCAGTAATAGTTACTCTTTTATTTTATAATACTGAATATTGAAATGTACTTTCAAATGAAAACTGTTTAATTTGTTATTCTAACTGGGCCCAAAGTGATTTTTTTTTTTACATCAAATTAGATACATTTATATCTAGTATGGGAATTGAGTGTGTTAGCATCTGTACTTGATGTCACTTATTTACAGGGAGTTTTTATCACTTCAGTTATACTTTAAAAATTTGCTTAAGTAGGAACATCCTTATTTGACAAGGCAAAAAGTCCCAAACCCTCCAGAACAAAAAGTAGTCAATCCTGTTTCATATTGTATCTCCTTCCATAGAAGCTCCTGTGAAGGGTGGAGCCGTAAGTGAACAGCGGGCTGGTGTGCAGTTACTCCAGTGCATGGTGCAAAGTAGATGTTGAATACAGATATTCTTTAGTTGAATGAACATGTGGTGCATGCATGAGTGAGAGAACAAAATTTCGGCCCCAAATATTATACAGTAGCATGTCCCAAACTTTATCTAATAGAAGTTCTTGTCTTATCCCTGATGCCCTACATCCCTTGACATCACCTTCTGTCCTCGTGGCCGTTTGTTTTCGAAGCAGGAAGCTCTGGTGTCTGTTTTTAGTAATGCCTTTAAAAACATGTTTCCTGCTGGGTGTGGCAGCACACACCTGTAATCCCAGAGTGGAAGGCGGAGGCAGGAGGATCAGGATCCTCGGAGATTCAAGACCAGCCTGAGCTACAAAGTGAGCTCAAGATGAGCCTGAACTACATAGCAAGACCCTACCTCAAAAAGACAAAAAACAAAAAAATTTCCTATAATACTAAAATATTCTGAACTCCAGAATATTTTGAATAACAAAAACTTAGAGTGTAAGCTCAGTAGTAGCAAGTAAGAATGAAAATGTGGGAACACTTGAAAGTATAGAGAGAGCCTACGGAGGTGTAGTAGAGAAAATCTAAAGAGAAAATATAAGACCTCACAACCCTGTAACCAGCCAGACTTTGCTAAGAAAATCTTTGCACCCTCGATTATGCAGGGTAGGACATTTCCATTTGTTCTGGGTAAATAGGTAGGCTGGGTTGTGAGTCGTGCTCTCCAGAGAAGAAGCTATGATTCCTAGGCGTAAGAGCACATCTCCCCGGAGTTTGGAGCTGTGGTGGAGGACAGAAAGAGATGACTAGGAGAAGTAGTGCAAGGTAATGGGACAGGATGCGGGGAATAAGACCGGGGAAAAGACTGAGGTGCATGTGACAGTTATGGAAAACCCAGAGAACGCAATGGAGATTGGTGCCTGATGTGTAGATCCTGGAAAGGGATTCAAAGAAAAGAGGGGGCAACAGTGGGAGCTGAGCAAAAGCAGATGCATTAGTGAAGAACGTCGAAAAAAATCAAATAGAGCAAAAATAAGCATAGACTAGAGGAAGGTGGCCAGAAGGAACAGGATGTCATCAGAGCCCCAGAAAGAGCTGAAGGAGAAGGAAGTTGGAGCTCTGCAAAGTTTTAAGATTTCTGGGAGCGGGAGCTAAAGCAAAGCTGTTGTTGGTTGTTCTTGCACGTGAGGCCAGGAATCATCAATCTAATGCCTGTTCCTTTTGTAACTACCCAGAATACCTCACTGTGGGGAAGCCGCTCGAGACCCTTACTGATGTAGATGAGTCTTTGCATTCACTACATGTCAGTGTTTTATTAGTATACATTGTAAACAGAATTGCAAGGTAGATGTTTAAGACAAAATAAAACATCACTTATGAGTACTTCAGTAGCTACCGATTAAACATAGTAAGAAATTAAAATACTTCTGGATTTAAAAATCTCTGCCACTTATATATGCTTTGTCTGTGGGCAAGTTATTTGACCTCTCTGAGATTGTTTTGTGATCTGTGAGACAAATACTGAAATACCTGTCATAAGGTTGTTGTTAGGTCTAAATAAACTTATATAGCTAAGACATTTATGTTTCAAAACTGTGAAAGTAAGTGTAAGTTAAATAAGAGATACATGAATGTATTAATAAACAGACTTCTATGACAATATTTTTTAATTTTATTGTAAAAGTTATATATTATGACTCAACTATTTCATTAATTTTTTTGTTTACATTTCTCCATAATCTGAATGTGGTTTTAATATGAACATTTAAGATTTAACCTTTTAATCTTAAAGTAATGAAAATATTGAGGCATACGACAAACACTCAATTTTAGACTGGAAATTCACCTTAGACCTCACTAGTTGGAATACAGTTTAACAGAGTATTGAAGAAGAAAATTTACTTCTTCCTCTTTTAAAAATTTTAGTTTTGGTTTTTACTCTTTGGACTGAGAAATCAACTGATATTTCTTAAGCACTGTTTTGGTGTTACTCTTATTTTCCCAACTATAAAACTGAATATTCTTTTTACAAAGATCTACTAAGAAAAGTACCTAATCAAGTGACTTACTAATCTAATTGATACCATCTTAATGGTAAAGTTTCAACAGTAAGGTTTGAATCTTTTCTTGAAGGTAATTGAATGTGTTTTCTTTTTAATATAGTGAACAAATACTTAAGTTCTGAAAATCCGCTGTTCTTTGAGCTCCGCACCAGATATCTAATTGCTTGTGAACGCATCCCCGAAGCAATGGCTCTTATTAAGTCCTGTATAAACCACCCAGAGATCAGTAAGGACTTGTACTTCCAGCAAGCACTTTTCACATGTCTGTTTATGTTACCTGTAGAAGAGCAACTGTTCCAGCAGGTATTGAGAGCTGCGCTTGGTTTTTTGCATATTGCCTTTTGTACATTTCTAAAAAGGGGGAGTAGCTTGTTAGCACTGATTTTCTTTTTCAGTAATTTCAGTTATTTAAAAGGTCCTATTATCTAGATGCGTTCTCCTTTGGTACTATCCTTTAAGTTCACTTTAAATTAGTACAGTCTGATACTAAAAAATAATAAAATGAACAAAATACACTCATTAAGACGCATTATCCAGGGCCGGCCAAATAACTCAGTGGATTAAAACTCCTGCAAGGAGGCACAGGGGCCAGGGATTTAATCCCCAGGCCTGCCATGCTGGCCCCGCCCCCAGGGCATGCCGACAAGGAGATTGACACTGGGCGTGGTGGCGCACACCTGTAATCCTAGCTCTTGGGAGGCTGTAAACAGTAGAATCACTGAGTCAGATCTAGTAGTGAGACCCTGAACACCCTATAGACTCTTCCTTGAAATACAGAAATAAGTAAATAAAAATTTTAAAAAAGGAAAAGCATTATTCAAAAATGATTTTAATATTTCTTTTTAATCTTATTTATTTATTTGGTACAGGGTCTTGATCCTCCTGACTCAGCCTCTCCAGTGCTGGGATTACAGATGTGTGCAATGACACCCAGTAGCCAGCATGAGTTTCCGGGGGTTGAATGGGACCTTGCACTTGTCAGGCAGGTGCTTCTGTCGCTGAACTATTTCCTCAGCCCCTTCCAATTTTGTTGTTGTTGTTGTGTTTAGTAGAGAGTACTGAAGTACACAAATCAGACTTGTAGTGATCCTCCTGTTTTCAGCTTCCCAATTGCTGGGATTACAGGGCTGGGCAAGCACACCCTGTCTCAGTCCCCAGCTCGGTGCCCCCTGGGGGCAGGGCTGGCACGCACACCGGAATCCAGCCCCAGTTTGTGCACCTACCTAAGCAGGTGCGTTAGTCTGCTGAACTAGCTGACTGGCCCTCCCCTCAGATTTTTGATGCTGAGTTTTTTCTTTTTTTTGGTAGGGGGGAAGTACTAGGATTTGAACTCAGGAGTTTGCACTTCCCAGGCAGGCACTGTGCCCCTGAGGTATATCCCTGACCATGTATTATCCAAATTTTTGTTATGACAGATGAGGTCAGAGAAAATCTGGGAGACATTCCCGTACTGAGCCTTGCATGGTAACACACACCTGTAATCCTACAACTCAGGAGGCTGAGGCAGGAGGATTGCTGTGAGTTCAAGGCCAATCTACATTATAGTCTGTTCAAGGCCAATCTGAACTATACAGGGAGACTCTTATCTCTAAGCACATAAATAAATAAACAAAGAAATTGAATGCTCACGTTCATTTTTTTTCCTAAGTGAAAGAAGAATTCTTTCTTACCATAGACCCTCTGTAAGGCCATGGAATTAATCAAAATATAAATATTTAGTATAAAATGTTGATGGTGTACAGTGAAACCATGAAATCATAGAAGCATTCTGTACAATTAATCATGTCTTTAAAAAAACTGGAAATATACGTACTTCTGAATGTTTACTTTAAACATTTGTTAGAGCTTTTCAGACATTGTGGATGATGAGAATTATTTTTTCCATTCCTCTTACAGCACTTACTGAAAACCGACTGTAGGAGTGGGATTGACATCATCTGCAACACGGAGAGGGAAGGCAAGACAGCGTTAGCCTTGCAGCTGTGCGAGTCTTTCCTCATCTCCCAGCTCCAGAGCGGCGCCATGTACTGCATTTGGTAAGTGTCCTGCCGCAGGGACTGCAGTGGAGGCGGGCGGGGCTGAGGGCGGGGCTGAGGGCGGGGCTTGGGCTTGGAGCGTATCCTTAAAGTTAGGTAAAAGTGTTAAGCCTTTGTATGATTAAAAAATTGTGTAAACAACAATACATTATTAAGAACTATAATTTAAAAAATCATTCCATTAATTGTTAAATATTAAGTATGTCTTGCAATAAAACGTACATACATTTATTTGTTTGTGTAGTTAGGGGTTTGTTTTCAGACAGGGTCTCTCTGTTGCCCACACTGGCTTCCAGCTCACAGCGCCCCCGGGTGCCGGGATTCTAGGCGTGTACTACTACACCTCGCCCAGACAGTCATGTTGGAAATTCATTTTTAAATTTGGAGCGTTTTTTTTAAACATTGAAAAAACTACAAGTTGTTAGGATATATGAAGTAGCAGTTTATCGTGCAGGTGTCTAGTTTAAAATGTGGCGCAGGAATAATTTTAGTAACTGTAACCATGAGTGTAATTACAAGAGTGTGACAACTTGCGTGCCTCCTTTCTTCCAGGACGTGCGCGCGTGCGCACACGCACACACACACACACACACACACACTCTTTCTCTTTCCCTCCCGCGCCCCCTCCCTCCCTCCCTCTGCTCTCCTGGTAGTGCTCCCTACTACCACGTTGCCATTTCATTAATTCTTAAGAGAAAACTAACTTTCATTTGCTGAACATAATACCTGAAATGATCATGAGCTATAGTAACTTTTTTTGAAATAAATGACTTGAATTTTAACTTCTTATATTGAACAATAGCCTAGAAGCACACAGTTCCAAATGATATTTAAATATAATTGTTTTGCAGATTAAAATTTTTGGATGTAGAAACAGAGTTCTGTAACTAGTTAACAATAGAACTAGGTGTAGAAGCAGACACTCTTTTAGGGAAGCGTACCTTTAGATGGTGCCAGTTTTTCCTCAGAAGTGTACCATGTCAGCTGCAGCTGCAGAGAGTGAAAGGCTGGGGAGGTGGTGGTGGCAGCACTTAGGCAGCTGAGGCAGGAAGACCGCCATAAGTTCGAGACCAGCTTGGCCTACATAGTGAGCTCGGGGAAGCTTGAACTAAATAGAGAGACCTTTCCTTAAAGACCAAATAAATAAAAGTAGAATCATTTTTTTCAGTATATTACCATTGTTTGGTATGCAGGTACTGTGAAGTGAACCATAGTTATGACTGTTACTAGATCCTCTCCTATGGCCATAAAAATGTTTTCTCCTCTTAGCTTTGTTAAGCTCTTTAGGGTATCTTTAACCTTTTTATTCATAAGTAACTAGAATCAAGTGTGAAAAATGGGCAAGGAAAATGCACTTCTTTTTCTTTTTCTCTTAGCTAACCAATTTCTGCTCTATTGTGTGTAAGCTTAAAAATGGAACAATACCTGACTTCTGGTTCCTGGCCACAGAAATCCTTAAAGAATAGATAGAAGCTGGGTGTGACTCAGGCTGCCTAATAAGGGAATCTTGACTTTGGGGCCTTTCCTTGTAAATAGTCTTGAGTTCTGATAGCCTGCCTGCCCTCCTCTATCTCCTATCTCTCCATTATGTTTCTGAATGCTGGGGTTATTTTTCTTGCTGTTAAAACTTGCGGTTTTCACTGCACTTTGAAGAACAAGTTCCTTTCATCCTTCAAGGTCTACGCTGTCTGTTGCACGCAGGCTTGCTCTTCATTTCCCCTCTTTGTGGACAGAACCACATCCAGCTACACCATTCTCGCTTCACTATCACCAGTTGTAGTCATAATGATGATAATAGCAGCTACTAACATCTAACGAGTGCTTCATGTGTTCTGTACTTTATGCATCGTCTCACTCAATCCAACGTTCTTATGGCACAGATAGTATTCTATTCAAACTATTCCTTTAGGAAATAATAAAGTCAGTATTCAAATCCAGGGAGCTTGACTGACCTCAGCCACTGAACATTATATACTATAAATGGATCAAGTTTAGGGGCAGAAAAGCATACATTGTAGGGGGACTGTAGACTCTGTTACAGACTTTTCCTAGGAGCTAGAGAATTTGATGATTCTGTTAGTAGACACCTACAGCTACCTGGGAGTTGTATTGGACATTGATTTAATGCTGTGTTTTCTAAAGGACTGTCTAAAAGCAAATGTAATTTTCACTAAACGTGCTCTTTGAGCCAGACAAGGTGGAGCATGCCTGAAATCCTAGCTAAGGAGGCGGAGGCAAGAGGATGGTCACAGTTCAAGGCCAGTCTTAACCCATGGCGATCCTGTCTGTCTCCAACACAATCAACCTGCCCTTTGCACTTCCAAACAAAGGCACTACCAGTGGTTTTGAGGATAATTTTTCCTGTTTTTTTTTTCCCTTCAGAATCCAATGTACAAGTAAAACTTGAGATTTTATTTTGTACCTTCATTGAAAATGGAATTTTATAACCTTATTCTGAGATTTCTTCTTTGCCTACTACAAGGCCTGAAGTCCATCAAGTAGCCCTCTCCTGGAAAATCTGTTAGGATCTTGGGATATATATTTGTTTTGCAAGATTTCCCCTGGCTTAACGGAGATGAAAGGAAATAAGGTATCTGTACTTAAAAAGAAAAAAGAAATTTGCCCTAAGAATAGAGACTCCTCTGTAAGGAGTCTCAAATTTATCTTTTGGAAAAAGTTGGAAAATAAATGAACATACACTTTTTGAATAGATTAAATAAGTATCTGTATGGAGCTGAGTGGAACCTCTCCTGACTTCCAGGGGTTTTCTTGTGTGGAGACCCAGTGCACAGATACGCTTGTCTTGTGCAGCAGAACCGGTCACTCTCCTTCTACACCAGGTCGCTTCTCTCGGTGTTGATCCTTTATCTCAAACCACGTGTATAACTTCTGTTAATGTATTTCCTTGAGAGGCTGCGGCAGCTAGGAATATAGTAGTTATAAGACTATCAGGCTGAGGAGATTGGTCACTCCTGGAGCATCGGCCTACCACGTGACGGGCCCTGTATTGCTCTCCAGCACCAACACTATAACAACAACAAAAATTAAAATTTACCATATTATCATTGTACTGATATTTGCTGAATAAATCTCATTGTTTAGTATTATGAGAACTAGTGATATGCTAAATATCAATATAGACCAGAATTTAGACCTAGATTTTTTAAATCTCTTAATCATTTTAATAAAGATGTTGAATAAAATATATTGAGCATTGAATTTTTATCTTATTTTGAATTTCAGTCACTCCATGAGCATCTGTAGTTGTCTTTAAATTTCTCTTCTTGATAATGTCTGAAACCAAAGAAGTTTGGTTAAAATAAATGTATCTTTAAAATCATCTGTTTGCAAACATTAAAATAAGTGTTTCAAAACTAGAAAGAAAAAAAGATAAGCAGGGAGAATCTCAATTTTTATGTATGAAATAGCCAAGTTGAAGAGAAAAAAGTTGCACAGCTACCACTAGTACAAAATGAAGTTGGGATTTACATGAGTTAAGCTTGCAAGTAATAGCATCAGTGTTTAACTAGTGTAGGGAAAAGGAAATACTTATTTCAAGCACAGTGGAGTGTGACATGATCCAGTGAGGGAAGGCTACAGCTGACCCTCAAAGATGCTTGTTTGCAGGGAAACTGAGACTGCTTGTGTTTTTCAAGCATTTGTTGTCTGTCTGGTTTTCCTTCAGGCTGTCCTGCTGCAGACCAATGGGAATGCCAATAGTACCCAGGCCTCAGAGTGGAGCTGAGAACAGCCCAGGGATTCTAGGCTCCTGGGGTCAGGTTCCCGTTCTGGAATTAGTCGGAAGGAAAGAGGTGAAGGTCACATAGGAGACATGGCCACTTTTCTGTATTAGGGTTATTCTCCAATGAGTGGCTCATTCTTAAATGGGATAGTATTATTCCAGTTGGCATAAAGTAGTATTGACACTAAATTCTCAGTTACTGCCAACCTTATATTGTTGCCACTACCACAATGTCATTGAGGAGATTTACAGTATATTAATAGTTGGGGAAATAGGACCTATAAAATTACATAGGGAAGCATATGAAGTTAGAGAGAGACGATGTATTCTGAAGTAGTATCACTTAAATTTTAGGGCAGTCATGAAAACTTTCATGAAAAGTTCCTTGATACAGCCTTTCAAAGAAATCATTATCTTCAAAATGAAGAAATACTTTGCTAGTAGAGCACCTGGAATGAGCAAATGTGAGACTATATGAGACCCTTTTGTGAAGGGGCCAACCTAGAACATTCAAGATCTGAATACTGTTCTTTCTGACTTCAAACCCATGTTTCAGTTGCTGTTAACACTAAATAGCATAAATGAAATGATCAGGAAGGCTAGAAACAGATAAAGGTAGCAACCACTGTACATGTGTAAAATTAAAGAACATAGAGAAGGCTGAGAACAGATGTATTTAAAATATACTGGAAACACATAAGGACCTAAGAGAGTAATAGAATGTTTAATGTCATTAATTTGATCGCCAGACAAAGATCATCAATTTTGAAGTAGTATGTTTTTATTTAAGTGTTGATGTGATAGAAAGAAAGCTAAATTGAAGTATACAGGCATGGAAAATAGGGAAAGCAGTTGAAGCAGTACATTTGGAAAGAAGGTGATTAACGTGGTGAATGCTCTCAAGGAGCATGTATACAAAGGGTGCAGAAGGGGGCTGCGGCAGCAGAGACTTGACATCCACACAACTCGCATAGAATTGTGGTTTTACGTTTTATATGTCGCTTCACATCTATTTCATGTTTTCTTATTGTCTCAAGTAGACTGGACCTTTGTCATGGTAATCAAGATGTCTTAATTTTTTGGGGGGGAGGCAGGAAGTAGGATTTTTTGATGGGGATGACTAAGCAGGGGCAGCACAGTGGATGTCCTTATAAGTACAGGGAAGCTTCTTGTCCAGGGAACCTTTGCCGGGGATGTATGCGACTCCATAGACATCTAAGATGAGTCCCACTCAGCCACTTGGAGATGTGGTCTTCGGTGACCAGAGAACTTGACCGTGAACCCTGTCTAGGGTATGAGTCACATGCTCCTTATTCTGTGACTTGATACAGATGCAAATGATAACCTGGTACGGTGATTCCCGCCAGCTGTAAACTAGGGCTTTCTAAAAGCAGTATGTGTACCTGTTTGGAGCCCTAGATGTGGAACAATCCAAGTTTAAAGACACGAAGATCCACTGAAGTGCCCTGTTTCCAGCGGACTCTCAGGGTAACCCAAACAAGCAACACTCTAGGTCCATAAGCCAGGGTGCCGCTGTTAGCAGCCGCTGCACACCAGGCTCCAAGAGCTAAGGAGTCAGGTCAGCTTAAATAGCTACAAGTGTCCGCAGATTTAAAAATTATATGTGCTGGCCTAAAGTACACACTCAGTAAATCACCCCTTAAAATTTTTTTCATCAATTATTTTAGTACTTTTAGATTATGGTGCTTGTATAATTTTTATGACGCTTTAAAGAACTGTGATTTGCTAAAATATCTTTAATCTTAGTATGTCTATTATATCTTATGACTTGCCTTTGTCTCAAACTCACTGTTCTTAACCTTGTGTATCCAATAATTTTGGCCATATCTTAGAAAAAAAAATTTACCTGCCAAGGGCTTTAAATGGTATACAGCTCTTTCATGACTTGTAAGTTCCAATAAAAAAAGAGCAAATGCTGCAGCCCAGGGCGTCCAAAAGAAAGGCAGGCTCGTAGGAACATTCTTGTGTGCCCTGGCCCACCTCATTCGCTGGATCTAGGACTGTCCACCAGGACTCTTCCCCCGAAATCAAAGTGAGCAGGAATGGGAAAGGTTTGGAATCAGCTGAAGGAGTAGATGCACCCGACAGCACAACTAAAAACACTCACTAAGAGAGACTTCCAGAGCTGCCTCCCCGAGTGTCAGGGACTGTGAAGTGAGTGCTGAACGCAAGAGGGAGTGATCTGTGGGGATAATGGCAGTGTGCCTTTTGTTGTCATCATTTTTTTAAAAAGTTCATATTTTTCAGTCATACAAAAGCAAATGATCAAAAATAGTTTCAGAATCAATATATAGACTTTTGATCTGTATTACTTGGTTAGTAAATTTGCAAGTATGATTTTAAAGGCCAAAATTAATATCAGTATTGGTACACTGAGACTAAAATGTGTTGTTATCCAGTAATAGAGCTGTTGTAAGTGTGCTGGCATATTTGTAGTTCGTTACTTATCATTGCAGAATTGTACATTTTGTCTTCTTTGCCCCACCTTCTTAGTCTCACCTCAGTAGCGGAATTATGTTGGGATTAGCATGATACATATTTACTTCCACTTTGTGAGTGTCCTAGCCAGGGCACCATAAAACCAGGAAGAGATAGTTAATGTCTGTATTTTAATAAATTGTAGTTTTGATATTTCTCTTTTTTTTCATTTACAGGGAGTTGATTTTCATATGGAGTAAACTACAACTTAAATCTAATCCTTCAAAACAAGTTTTTGTAGATCAATGCTACCAGCTTTTAAGAACAGCAACTAATGTGAGAGTCATATTTCCTTTCATGAAAATCATTAAAGACGAGGTAAATAGGATATATTTATCCCTTAAATTTTAAATTAAATTCAAATGCTAGTTCTGTGAAACATCAGTCTCCTAAAATACTGAAGGTAAGGAGGATTTTAAGGCCACATTCTCCACGAATTACCTCCTCCTCTCCCCCAGTTTCTAACATAATGTAAAAGATATACATAAAATAACTGAAGTAGAGAAAAAAAAGCCAATTTTTTATTAATTAAAACTAATATGGGGATTATTAAGCTATTATCTATTTTTTTAATTAAACAAGCTTGTCATATTTAACATGCTAAGTCCCATTTGTAGAATCTTAATTTGCTAATTAACTGTATATGTAATATGTCTTCATTGTAACAGAAACTTAGTTCATACAGCTAACTGGTGTTGGTCAAAAAGAAAAATGAATTCTGAGATGCTTTTAAAATTTAAGGAAAGTTTTAAGGGATTTACCTGAAGTACTTACAAAGATTTACTACTTGTTTTTAAAATAGTCCTCAACCAAGTTTTCTGGGGGACTATTTTATTTACCTTCTTATTACTGGGATGGAATATCTGATAGCTACAATTTGTAAAGGAAGGGAGGTTTATTTTTGGCTCATAGTTTATAGAGGTTTAAATCTATAGCTGGCTCCAAGGCAGGGCGAGATGCCAGAGAAGCAGATAGACATGTTGTCAAAAAGCAGCGAGAATAGGTGGGAGGGAGGTAGACCCCTCTAGGCCATGCCTTTGGTGAACCACCTCTTCCAGCCAGGCTTTGCCTCCCAAATCACACTGAGCTGTAAACTCAATAGTGAATTAATCCGTTGGTGAGTAGTACACTTCCATTATGGAATCACCTCCCTAAATCCTCCCTGTGAGCACATGAAGTTCTATGGGGGGTTATAGATCGAAACAACAGCAGTCCACCCCAGGGCCTAAGAAGACAGATGTATGCAAAGTGCATTTAGTCCATGTCTAAGAGTTACCAAATTTATAGCTGTTTGCAGCATTGCTAAAAGTCAAACGTCACCTCTGAGGTTTAAGTAAACTTTGCTTTGTGAGCCCCTGTACAGATGAACAGAGTTAGTGGCTTGCGCTGCACAGTGGCACAGGATGAGCACTCCTACTCCAAAGGGGAGAAATGACACAGAAAGAAAGGGAACTAAAGACCTGCGCCTACCAGAGCAAACACTGAATCCCACAGTTACACTCTAGCATCCAGGGCCATCTGGCGAGACGTAAGTCCCGTGGCTCGGGTTTCTCCACCCTGATAGTCTGTCTCTTGGGCCAGCTCAGCTCACTCCTCATAGCTTTCCTCAGATATTACCTGTTCAGGCTTTTCCAGTGTCCCTCAATGTCACAGGACAGAAGCAAAGTGTAGAGATTTTCTGCATTTAGTAGATGCTCTAGTGTAGTCATCTACCAAACTGTCCCCAAGATTAAAAGCCCCACCTGAGAGTGCATGAGGCATTAAGTGGACAGAACCGAAAAGAAGGCTGTTGCGAATGAGTGGAATTCTACATATAAATCCTTAAGTATACTTGAAAGTAGGTCTTACAGATTCTTTAACTTTTTAATCTCAAATGGTAACATGAACTTAAATACAAAAATAAGAAAGATAAAGTCATCCTATGTTTTATAGTTCCATATAATCGAATTGTTAAAATTTGGTTCCTCTTGAATCTGTAAGTACATTCAGAGCTTGCGAGGTCTCTAGCCAGGAGCACAGCTGCTCGTGTGTCCTTGCTGGAGGGCGCGGCGCTCCTCCTCAGTGGTGCTGTGCTCTCACTGGCCCAGTGTGCAGCTTCAGGAGCACGCTCGCTTGTGGAGCGGTGAAGGAGCACGGGGACACTGGCCTCGCCAGCCGGATCAGCCGGCTGGGCTGCGGTGACCAGAGGGGGTGACAGGTTGCAGTCAGATGGCCCTCCCAAGCACTTTAAATAGATTAAGAAGCATCAAATGTTTTAGTTTTTTCTTGTAACTTCCTCTTAAAATTAACAAGACTTCAAGTACAAAGACAGTTAAACTATGTAAAGAGGTAGCCACTAAGTAAT
The DNA here is from genome assembly GCA_002564285.1 of Tympanoctomys barrerae. Classification (NCBI taxonomy): domain Eukaryota; kingdom Metazoa; phylum Chordata; class Mammalia; order Rodentia; family Octodontidae; genus Tympanoctomys; species Tympanoctomys barrerae. Next base: position 11,921 of record NDGN011104421.1, on the reverse strand, counting down.
AACTTTTAGCTTTTCAGTATGTTAATGACATTTATCACATTTGTTATCACATTACTCATTAGACATATGACCCAAGAGTGATCACGTTACCATGAGAAAAAGTTAGGGTTTAAAAGAAAAACAAAACTTCAGTTTCTTTTATGTGTTTTGCAACATCATTAAGTACTGAAATGTCATTCATACATAGTAGCAAAACTTCCCCCCCCCCCACGGGGAAACTGTTATCAAACACTAATATATGGTATTCATCAGACTCAAGTATAAAATTTTATCTTTAAAAATAAACTTTGGTGTGTGTGTGTGTGTGTGTGTACACCTGTATATGGGTGGATACACAGATATGATTCTCATTTGCACCAAAAGTTGAGAGACACTATTACAGAAGTTACATTTTGCTGATTATTATACATCTTGCTTATTTTCACATGTCTGGTCAGCCTAAAGGTGTGTTATATAAGGAAAATATCATAAAGATATCATTCATAACATTATGGCCTCAAGATGGATCCATTTTCCTACCAGTGACTGGTTTTTCTTTCATAACAGCAGAGTAGTACTCCATTGTGTGTAAACGTCACATTTCCTTCATCCATTCATTGTCGGTGCACAGACTGATTGATTCTGAGGTCTTGCTGCTAAGGATTGTGCTGCAGTGAGCACGGCTATATGTGTATCCCAGTAACCTGATATCTGTAGCTCAGGCAGATAGCTAGAAGGGGGTGCCTGGGCCACACGGAGTTCCTAGCTGTAGGTGTGAGCAGAACCTCTGTACTGGTGCCTGGCGTGCCGAGACCACTTCACACGCCCGCGAACAGTGCAGAAGGGCTCCTGTCCGCAGCCTTGCCAGCACTTGTTACTATTTGATTTCTTGATGATGACAAGCTTAGGTGTCACTTGTTTTCTCTTAACCCCAGATTATAAATTAAGAGCAAAATAAAAGATTAATAGGAAGTATAGAGATATCTCTCTCTGAAATGGGAAGGGGATCAGGAGATGGACAGAGGGGAGATGAAGGGAGGGGAACAACATGTGAAAAAAGAATTAGTATGGTTACGTACACGTACTTCCTCTACATGAGGAATGTAAATATTACCTCAAGTATGTAAAAAAAAATGACAAACAATTCTTAATAGCCTTCATTCGGTGAAAAGCGTTTTTGTCTCATATTCACATGCCATAAAAACGTTGAAAAAGGTGTAGTTACAATACTGTGTCAGTTCAGAAAGAGACATTACATGTGGCCTATCGGAAAATGCTTCACAGGGAGGCGTACTGAGATGGCTGATAGATGGTAGATGAGGACAGCACTACCATTCCAGGGGTTTTATAGTTTACAGAAAACTCTTTCATTTTGCGTTGCACAACTGTCCAGTGGCATTAACAGCATAGCAGAGAAGCGAGGTGGAGTGGATGAGAGATGAGACTAACTGGGGAGATTAGTGAGGGGATGGGGCATGGCTGTTGGAGACCCTCAAGTGAACTGAATACACACTGTAAGCTGCAACTTCATAAATGTCCTGAAACCATTAAAGAGGTAAGAAAGTAGCCTCTTCCCTTTTCTGATGACCTTAAATTTTTAAAATTGAACATCTTGAGTATATTTCAATCTTATAAGTCAAGATATAGGATATAGATATAACTTCGGAGGGGGGCAGAGAAGAAATTTTGTCCTGAACGAGTGGATTTTGAAACTGTTATACCTAGAAAATGTGAGTAGCAAAATTAATTATAATAGATACAAAAATTTGAATTCATTAAGGAATCCAAACCTGAGATGATGGATTGATAAGAGCAAGCTAAAGACCCTAGAATAGAGCTGAGTCCCATTCATTTTGCAAACATTCAGAGGTCGCTCTGTACCAATGTTTATGCTAGCCATGGGAGGACACAAAAAGTGAGACAGCGTGTGCAGGGATTAAGGAATTTAAAGTGAAGCTTAGGCCAAGCACAGTTGCATACAATATTGAAGTGCCACTTAGAGATACGTTATTCTTATTGGAAGGGCTTTAGAATATTAGCTACACCTCAAAGAAAAGGCCAGAATGAATGAGACAATTTCAGAGTAGTACTGATTCTGAAATAAGGAGTAGGGCATCAGCATGTGTTTATTAGCTGGATACAGTGGGAATAGTTAAGTGCAAAATTGAGGACTACTTGTGTGACTAGTTAAAAAGAGAAACGTAGCATGTTACAGAACTATGACATGAAGCTAGAAAATTAGCCATAATTAATAAGTACGTGCAGACTGTATGATTTTAAAGATATATTATTCTAGTGTTTTGTCCTATTCAAATAAGTATTTACATTATTCTAAACTATTAGAGGCATTATTTATAACATGAACTAAGAATGTTCAAGCTGAGTAATTTTCAGACAATTTCCAGCAGATTTATTATTTTGATATTTTATTAGTTTTGGCAAGGTAATAATTGCCCCCTTCATGAGTAGCATATTTTTTTCCTTCATTTAGATAAATAATGTTCGTCAAGGGGCCAGGGATATAGCTTAGTGTTACAGCATTTGCTTACTAGGAAGCCCCAGGGTCTGATCTGAAGTACTAAAGAACTAAGAAGAGTCAATCATTAAAAAAAGATATAGTATTGTAAATGTTTCCATGCTAGTTTTTAAACTGAGTTATTTCTTAACATGAAAAATTGTGTGTTATTCACCATAAGTTTATCAAGCATTTTGTATTATTGCTAGTAGGGCTTGTCAAACTTGGTAATTCAATAAAGGAGAAGCTAAAATGCTGTCCTAGATGACTCTTGCTTAAAAAAAGATATATATTGAACAAGGTAATGCCACCTATTGAAGAAAATTGTATGTTAGAATACTGTGTGCTGAAAGCTTTCCTTTCAGTTTTATTTTAAAAAGTAAAGCAGTTACTATAATCTTCTCTTTACAGGTTGAAGAAGAAGGTTTGCAAATTTGTGTTGAAATATGTGGTTGTGCTCTACAGCTTGACCTTCATGATGATCCAAAAACGAAATGTCTAATTTATAAAACAATTGCACATTTTTTGCCAAATGACTTGGAAATCCTCAGGATTTGTGCACTCTCAATATTTTTTCTTGAACGTTCCTTAGAAGCTTATCATACTGTTGAAGAGCTTTATAAACGTCCAGATGAAGAATATAATGAAGGCACAAGTAGTGTTCAAAATCGTGTTCGTTTTGAATTACTTCCAATTTTGAAAAAGGGATTGTTTTTTGATCCTGAATTTTGGAACTTTGTAATGATTAAGAAAAACTGTGTGGCATTACTGAGTGACAAATCAGCAGTTAGATTTCTCAATGAAAGTACACTGGAGAATTGTACAGATAATCTAAGGAAGACAGTTCAGCATCAGAGTTCAGCTGATGAGCTTGACTGTCTCACGGATCAGAGCACTGCAGAGTGTGATCCTGATGATATGTCTGTAACGGACCCTAAAGGCCACATTAGTACAAAGAAAAGCCTTGCAGCTCTTAATACTTGCAAAGTAGATCACAGCGTCCCAAGACATCGCTGCGTGTTGTGTAATAAGGAATTTCTTGGGGGTCACATTGTAAGACATGCCCAAGCTCATCAGAAGAAAGGCAGTTTTTCGTGTGTAATATGTGGTAGGAAATTTAGGAACAGAGGACTTATGCAGAAACATTTAAAGAACCATGTTAAGAAGATACAAAGACAGCAAATTGCAGCTCAACAGGATGATCAGGAAATCACAGCTTTAGAAGAAATAAATTGTTCCAGTTCTTCCATTCAATTTGAAAATGGGAATTCTAACAATGATTTGGAAGTAGGGACTCTGACTACTTCCACTGACAGAAACAAAGAAGTTCTATCTGAGCATGTTACTGAATTCATTGAAATGCCCATTGGTGTATCAGAAAGTATAATTGAAAATGACAGTCCTGATACTTCTTTACACAATGTCTCAGAGCCTTTACCTCCATGTGAGGGTGACTGTGAAGAAGACGATGAAGAATGTGATTATGGAGAAGAAGATTACGACCTGAATCAAGACGCTTCAGTGCTTCATAAAATCAATGGAACTGCATGCCATCCAAAAGACATCTATGCCACGGATCACGAAGGAAACTTTAAGTGTCCTGCTCATGGTTGTGTCAGGATATTTAAAAAAATTGGATTTCTAAATACACATGCAAGGACCGTACATCCAACTGATTTAAATGTGCAACAAACAGTAATGAAATGGAGCAGAGGAAAGTGCAAATTCTGCCAAAGGCAATTTGAAGATTCTCAGCATTTAATCGATCACCTAAATAGACACAGCTATCCAAATGTGTACTTCTGTTTGCATTTTAATTGCAACGAATCTTTTAAGTTGCCCTTCCAGCTTGCCCAGCATACCAAAAGTCACAGGCTGTTTCAAGCTCAGTGCAGTTTTCCAGAATGCCATGAGCTTTTTGAAGAGCTTCCTCTGCTGTATGAACATGAAGCCCAGCACTATTTAAGTAAAATACCAGAATCATCTGCACAGCCAAGCAAAGCAATTCTTTTGGATGTTTGTACAGACTCAAATCCTAATCCTTTGGAAACAGACTCATTTAGTAATGAGACACAAACTGTTATTCTACCAGTTTCTACTAGCAAATCAAGAAAAGATTCTGCAGAACCAAAGACATGTATAGAAAAAATGTGTTTGGAAAAGAAAACAGAAAGTTTAGTTCAGAACGGAAATAAACATTCTGATGACACTGTTTCAAGTATAAGCTTGATAGACCAAAAGATGCCTGACAGAGAGCCAAATTCTCAGAATAGTTGTAGTATTACTGATTCCGTGAATGGACACAGTGAAGTACAACAAACATCTTTAGTTTCATCAGATCCTGTTATAAAAACTGATACAAACGGAAGGACAGAAAATGGTTCTATTTTGCCCAGTGTTGTTCCACAAGAAAATACCTTGCCAGTATCTCAGGCACCATCCAGACCAAATCTTACAAGTGAACATACTTCATATGGCTTAATTTTAACAAAGCCATATGTCAGACCATTGCCTCCCAGTTACCTTGATGAACGGTACCTTAGTATGCCAAAACGCAGAAAATTTCTGACAGATAGAGTAGATGCCAGTTCTGATCAAGATAACATTTGTAAAAAGTCAGTGAAAAGATTAAGATGCGGCAAATGCCTGACCACCTACTGTAATGCAGAAGCACTTGAGGCTCACCTTGCACAAAAGAAATGTCAGACACTCTTTGGATTTGATTCCGATGATGAAAGTAAGTCTCCTATGTTCTCAGTGGATAAATCTGTAGAAATAGAAAGTACCCTAAGTATAATAGTTCTTAATGAAGGCTTAAAAAATGAACATTTGTGTAGTACAGATACTAGTCTGTAGGATAATCTGGCATTATCCTAGACATTATTTTCTTTAATCTATAGTTACTATGAGGTGACATTAGTATTCCTATTTTGTAGAACAAAACAACCTAGATTCACAAGTAATTTGCAAAGGCCTAGGCTTATGAGTTTGTGGAAGGTGAAACCTACTGGACACAGGTTTTTCATGCATTTATTCTATTCTTTTACTGAATCAGAGGATTTTCTTCATTCCAGGTTTCATATACTAAAAGTTCTAAAAACTAAATAATTCTAATAACTTAGAAATCATTTCTATGTATGCCACAATATAAATTTTCTGTTGCAAAAATAGAAGTTGGAAAAAGAATTTGAAAATAAAAACCAAAAGAAGACCTTATCTTTTTACTAATACAGTATCCTTTGAGTGAGGATATAAATCTAAAAAAAGGGCCAGCCAGATAGCTTAGTGAAGGGCCGGATAGATGGCTCAATAGAATAAGTGTTTACCTGGCAAGCGCAAGGGTCTAAGTTCAATCCCTGGTTCTTCAAAAACAAAAACAAAATAAAACCAGATAGCTCAGTGGATTAAGGCGCCTGCTTAGGCAGATACAAGGACTTGGGTTCCATCCCCAGGGTGCTGTGCAGGCCCTGTCCCCAGGGCATTCTTGAGACTGGGCTTGGTGGCATGTGCCTATATCCCAGTGCATGGGAGGCTGAAAACAGGATCACTACGAGTCCAATCTGTGCAGTGAGACCCCATAGGCCCTGTACTAATGTAAAAAATAATAATTAAAAAAAATTTTGACTTAGAATTCTGGTTGAGAGCCAGGTGTGGTGGCACATACCTATAACCTCAGCACTCAGGAGGCTGAGACAGGAGGATAGCCATGAGTTTGAGGCCAGCCTGAGCTACATAGTGAGTTCAAGGCCAGTCTAACTACAAAGGGTGACCCTGTCTGGGAAAAAAGCAAAATAAAACAGTTCCAGTTGAATATCTATAAAATTTGAATTAACAGACTTGCTCTGTTTTACAGGTGCCTGATAAAAATGTTTCAGAAAGATCTGTCGATCCAACAGTAGTGCGAATAAAAGTGCTACAAGAAAATGCATCATCGGTTTGCTATTTCCCTGATGGCCTTAATTTTAGAACGGTCTCGGATTACTAAAGATAAAGACAAAGCACATTTTCTAGAATGAACTTGCAGAAGAGATGTGCTGGCTAAGACTCCAGAAGGGTTATTATATAACTCCCAAAGTACCAGTTATCCAGAAAACCACATTTTGTAGAAGTGTATGATGATTAATAGCAGCATGTTCAGTTTTGCTTCTGTGAAAACATGTTTGGGCAACTAGTCAGAAAGGAAAACCAGCCGTGGCCTTATAGAAAGGAAAAAGTTAATCCATTATAAAAAAGGAGATGAAAAGGAAGCTGGTTTACAGTAATAAACAGTGGAAAGCATTATACAAGTGAAATTGTTTTGTTATACATAATCCAATTATGTCCTCCTGGTCACATGTTTTAAGGAACCATTGCTATTTGGTTTGTGATATAATTTAGAGGCTGATACATAGAAATCAAACTTATTTTATTACCATGTTATCTATTGAAGATCATAACATTTCCAGATGGTTAATTAGATAGGTAAGAACTCAACGAATGGCACAGATGCATTGAAAATTAAGAGAACAATGCTTTACTAATAAGCTCTTGTTAAAAATCTTCCATTTTGTAATAAAAATACAAGTGCTTGAAACACAAATGTTTGTAACACAAATCAGTGACACTTAAAAGGCAGCATCGTCAAAGAAAGTGAAAAGTACCATCAGTAACTGGCAGGATATGGGAGGAAGTTGAGACTATTACAGCCTGTATAGTTGAAAGAAAACACTGATCTGCAGATTCTTCAATGTGAATAATGGTTAAAGCACACTGGGATATTTCTATTTGTATATAGTGTTAGGACATTGCTTGGTGATTCATAGTAAGGTCCTTTAGACATTAGTGTGAGTTATCAAAATATAGTCCTATGAAAATAACTGCTTGAAAAAGTCAACTAAAAACAATTTGTTTTGTTCAATTAGAGTTAATTCCAAATTAAGGCATATTCTTCATGCTTTTTATTCATTAGTGATGAATTTGGTCTGAATAAACATTTTTATATGAAAAAGGAAGTATTTACACAAAAATGTACACAGCAGGAACATGAGATATATTAATGCATTATTTCCCCTGGTGACCAGTAATTTTCCTAAGAAAGATTTTAACCTAATAATTTAAACAATAAATATTTTACAAGGTAAAATTAAACCCTCTTGAAAAATTTCCATCTCCATTATGGAAAGGATGGTAAAGATCTCCTTTTACCCAATAGCTTATGTTAATTCTAAAGAGGTAACAAAAATACAAAGGCAAATTCTTGGAAAACGGACTAAATACTCCAGTTATGCCATCTGATAAATTATTGTTTAAAGCAGAGAGAGAGTCCCATCAGATTCTACTGTTAAAACTCCTAGGAATATTAGCTTCTCCAGTGATGTTACTTTTCTTCAGGGTAGAATCCAGATTTTATCAAATTATGATTATCAGATGATAAATTTTTAATTTTATTTATTTTTATGGACATTCACTACTATGCAATGATTGTCATAAATCCATTCCAATAAAATTTAAGTTTTTGTTTTGTTATGTAGCCTATATTAGGCTGGAATTTACATATACATAAGTAAACAAACTCATAATCAAGTTTTTTAATATTTTACGGTCAATTTAAAGAAAATGTTTTCCATATTTCCTGGTAGTAAAAATGTAATAAGTGAATTTTATTTCAGTTCATCCTAAAAGTAAGTCTTATAATAAAAAGTCTGTTTGGAACCTGGTTTATTTGGACAATGAAGTTTTTTTTTTTTTGTTTAAATATAATTTCTGCTTTATACATGTTCCCGAATTTTTTCCCAGAATTTTAAAAATAACATTTGCCACAGTTTTTTTGTTTTTACAAGTTGTAACTATTGACATAAATCTGTTCCCACAATTCATTCTGATGTTCATGTGAAGATGTTTTAAATACACTTTATCTATTATGTCCTTAAGTTTCATTTGAGGTTTTATTTCTACTTTTGTGTTGCTAGGAGAAAATTTTTTGAAAGATCAAACTGGTTTATATAGAACTAAGTCAAGGAATATGCAATTCTATTTGATTATGTTCTCACCTCTTTATATACACTGAAAATAATACTGAAAGAATGTGTATTATGTCTACCTTCTAAAGCATAAGCATATATTTTGCTTTTGTGGGGTACATGAACTTATAACAGTTCTTATCTGGGATTCAAAAGGAAAGGAAGCTTTCTTTTTATTCTCAGCTTTTCTTGTTTTCTACTTTAAGGATATATCTTATATGGAGAAAGCTTCAAATAAAATGAAAAGGTTTTACATAAAGATTTCCTTCAAAAATTAAATCCTGGGCTGGAGATATGGCTCAGTGGCATAAGCTCCTGCCTGGCAAGTGCAGGGTCCCAAGTTTTATCCCTGGTACCAAAAAAAAAAAAAAAAAAAAGATGGTAACCTTTTGCCATATGTAAGGTCAAGAAAAGAGCAAATCTGAATTTTTGCTGCTCAGACGTTACAGAGATTGTAGAAAAGACTGTCTGTGGACAAGGACACTGGTACTTTGGGCTTTAGCCATATTCATTATTTTTTAAAATTACTGATTATATAATGCATACATAATTTATATCATTGAACTTGTGATTATTTTCAAATCACGTTGAAGGTTCAGACATACTCCTTTCACGTTTGGTCTAATGTATGAATGAAAAACCTAAAAGGGATGATAGTGTTTATTTTTTAATTTATTTGGTACTGTAAAACACCTTTTCAGAATGAGTAAATGCTGCGTATGCATTTTGAAATTGTTAATATGTGAAAGATATTACAGATTCAGCAAGAAAGGAAATTTGTGCTTCCTTGTTGAATATTAAATTATTTTACTTTGCATTTTATAAGTACAAATTAAAACTGAGCCATTGAACTGCAATAAATCAACAAGTGTCTCATTTCAAGAAATTTTGTACTGTACATAGATTTGTTCAATAAAACATTGTCCTTATTGATAAGACAAGTGTTCAGCTTTATGTAGTATGCTGATTTCAAGAGAAATTAGGCTTAAGGTGTGTGCTAAATGAGAATTTTCAGTTATGTCTCATAGAAGAATGGGGGTATGTCAGTAAGTACTGTATTCAAATTATTGAATGATTTTTGACCCATATACGAAATACAGAAATCTAACAGTTTACATAAAGTAGACATTTTTCACATTTTAATTAATGCCTGTATACAGGAATAACAGCTGACAAAATTCTGGTTACTAAATTTATTTCAGGTTTATGATTTCAGTTCATGTATTACTATACAAATCTGGTAAGGGTTTTTTGTTTTTTTTTTTTTAAAGACCAGTATTCTCCAAAAGCAAGACAGTGGATGGATTTTCTGGTGGAACTTAAAAATCAGAAGAAAAAGACTAAGTCACTGTACAATTTTAGTATATGCTTGTCATGTTCCACACACCTGCAGACCCATTTACTCTGGAAGCTGAGGCAGAAGAGTAGCTTGAGCCCAGGATTTCAGGGCTAACCAGGGCGACAGAAGACCTCCTGTCTAAAGAAAAGGACTGAGTAGGCAGCTTCCTAGTATGTGTGCTTAGCATATGTTTAGCCCTGGTTTCAATCACTAAAACCAGGAAGAAAAATGAAGACATCATGATGAAGATTATTTCCTGTGAAGTATTTCAGTGGGGAAATTAGTAGTTTATAATTGAGATTCTTGGACATGAGGGATTTATGGTCACTAACAAAAACGCTATACATTTTTTACTAAAATTTACAACTGGAAGAACACGCGTTTAAGGAAAAGATCACCTTTTTAGTGCAAATGAGATAGTACGTAAAGTGAAAAAATAATGAACTAAAATGACTTTTATATAGCACGACATGTTGCTTTGAAATAGAAGCTTTTCAGTGCTGAGATCTACAATTCTCAGTCTGATTCATGGCCATACCATCTTAGAGTGAATGTCACCTGCTTGCAGAGCAGTCATTGTTGTAAGGTATGTAGGCAAGTCGTTAGGTTTGGATAACTTTGCGTTTCCCTTGTCAGAAACCTAAAGAATTCTGGACAAAATATTACTAAGTACATTTCCAAGGTAACCCAATTAAATCTTTGTATGTTTTGTCCTACTATACCAGAATACATTGCAGTGAATAATGTATGAAAGAAAGATTCATTTGGCCGGAAAATCGAAGCAGCACTGTAGCATACTTTGGGCACATCATAACAGGAGTGGGAAAGGAGCTGATGTGCAGAATAGGCAGGTGTGAGCAGGGAAAGCAGTGGGTGGAGTAGGTTCATCCTTTTATAACAGACTGTCTCTGGAGACAACCCAGTCTTTCAAAAGCTGCCTTGACCTATGCCCACTGGCTTGAACCACCAGGCACATACGTGATGGTTGCATGTGGCAGAATGGACATTTAAAGTTTGCCATCAGTAGTGCTGAATAACTCCGGCTGGGCAAATAGATTTTCAGTCTAACACCCCAAACTGCTCTAACCAATACTCACTGGAGAAGTATTCAGAATAGAACTTATTGGAAGCAGCCAAAAAGATCTGGAGGTAACTGAATTCTCTGCTCAAACTCTAGCATGGTAGTTTGAAAGTTGTGGAGACTTCAACAATTACTAATATCCTAACTTCTGCCTTTTAAAATAAGGACACATATAATCCCAACTACTCAGAAGGCTGAGGCATGAGGATCCTGAGTTCCAGGCCAACCTAGGCAACACAGCCAAGACTGTTTGAATTAAAATCAAAATAAGGTAGCTATTTTTTTGCAAGATGATAAGAAATAAGTTTGGTGTGGAACAGTTCTTGATATGATTTGGCTAAATTTCTCTTCACGTTTTGGTCACTGTTCTGTCTACAGTCACATTGAAAACCTTTACTGCCCTCATGTCACTTAATTCTACCCACTTTTTTGCTACCGATAATTCTTTTATTCTCTTCCTGTCCCTCCTCACTCTCAAATTTAATTGTCCTAAAGCATCACACATGCTTCAGGAAAGCTCCATCTCTTAGATACTTCACTCAGTATTCCTTCCGTCAGTAAGTGACAGCCGTAGGGACTCACCCAAAACCTTCCAGTAATCTCAATGATGTGCTTCACTGGAATCAAAGGCATGCACCATCTTAGCTCCTAGGACTATGTATAGTCTCCAAATTGTGCTAGTTTTCCTTTATTCTTTTCAGTCTCTTCATAGCAGTAGCCAAGTGGCCCTGCTTGAAACAAGTCAGGCCGTTACATCCTTCACTTTAGTGCATTCGCAACCTACCATGTGCCAAGCTTTGTAATAGGCAATGAAAAAACAGTAATAAAAGTCATTGCCTCTGCAAGCAGGCATAGGGGTCAGGGGTTCAATCCCTGGGCCTGCCATGCTGGCCCCTTCCCTGGGGCTCACTGAGACAGCAATGGAGACTGGGCATGGTGGCATGTACCTGTAATCCCAGCTCTTGGGAGGCTGTAAACAGGAGGATCACTATGAGTCTGATCCAGCAG
>NDGN011104397.1:0-15442 GCA_002564285.1 Tympanoctomys barrerae | reverse complement strand
TGCATGTCATGCCAGCCCCAGAACCCCTGGGCATGCTGTGCTGGTCACTGAACCTGGGCATGGTGGTGCATACCTGTAATACCAGCGCTGGGTAGGCTGAGACAGGATGATCACTATGAGTCTGAGCTGTGTAGTGAGACCCTGTAACAAATAAAAGAAGAAAAACAAGAGGAAGAGGAGGAAGAAGAGGACAAAAAAGAGGAAGAGAAGGAGAAGGAGAAGGAAAAGGAGGAGGAGGAGGAAGAGGAAGAGAAATGGGTACATAGTATAATGCTAGATAATGTTCAGTGTGACCTGGTGGGGGGAGGCAGATAAAGGGGATGGAAAGTGGGGTGTGGTAGGCAGGCAGATCTCTCAGAAGTAGAAGTTTCTGAGTGGTCAGCTAGGTGATGTGAAGGATGAGCCACACCAAGACCCTGTGCTCCAGGATAAGGGAAGGGCATGTGCCCAGGAGTGGCAAAATGAAGCCAGGGACAGAGAGGTAGGGTGGGAAGAGATGAGATCAGAGAAGTGGTGGCGCCCAGGGCACACAGGGCCTGGCAGTCTCTGAGGAGTCTGGTTCTAGTAATGGTCATCTAGAGGGCAAGAACTCATTAGTATCATCCACAGCAAGCTTTCTCTTGTTCCAGGTTAACCCCCATACTGCCTCTTTCCACAGCACAGAGATGCGTTCAGTGGTGCCTCTCGCCAGCCGTAGCAAGATCCCAGGGACAAGGGAATTACAGAGTGCAGCATGAGGATCTCCTCTGTGGTGCCTGCGTTAGGTCTATTGCTTGCATTCTTCCAGAGCACTTCTCCAGAGCACCCTGCAACTTCACTGGAAGGAAGTCAGGCACACAGCGGGCGCTCGGGAAGCAGCTACAACCATTGTGCTTTACCCTTGCCAGAGGGCACACTCTTGATTGCAGGTTGTTGTTTTTAGTGGTATCTTAGTTACTTTTCTCTCATTGCTGGGACAAAATACCCGACACCCAGAATTAAGGAAGGAAGGGTTTATTTAGCTCAGAGTTAGTGGAGGTTTTAGTCTGTACTCAGTTGGCTCCAAGGCAGGGTAGCACAAGGCAGAGAAGCAACAGCTAAGGCAGCTAGTGAGCCTCTCTGCCTTCTGTACATTTGTATGCAGATTATCTGCCCCAGGGCAGTGTAGCACTCATACCCATAACCCCAGCATTGGATCAAGACTTAATCACAAACTCTAGAAGCCGCCCCCTGATTTCCTGAGGCTTTGAGGAGAATGGAATCCAGGACCTCACATCCACTCTTCTAAGCACATGTTCTACCACTGCCTGAGCTATATCTGCATCCTCTGCTCTATTGGCTTTAACCCCAGCATTACTAGAATTTTAATGTCCCACATTCTCAAGGAACAATAGTGTTATATCATGTGGATGGTCTTCACATGTCCTTTCTGAGGAGTAAAAGAAATGCTTGACAGTAGCCTGTTGCCTAGTACACAGGAGTCCATGCCACCTCCCTGAAGATCTGCTATCCAACTACATGGTCAAGGAAACTGCAGAGCTTGGAGGGCCTCAGGCACAAAAGCTTGTAAGTGACTCTCACAGCATTCTGATTCAGAAAGGTCTACAGTCAGCCTGATGGTCTGGGGCCACTTGGCTGTCTTTGACCACATGGTTTTTTCAAGAAAGAAGCCCAAAGGCCCATGATTTTGCCTGTGACCCCAAAACAATCCTTACTCCCTATGTTTATTATAAAAAAGAAAAGAGATAAACCACTCATATCCCTAGGACACTACCTGGTGCACAGTAACCACTCAAATATCTTATTATTCAAAAGTCACTCAGCATTTTCCTAGTAATGCTTTCTGAACCAAACCATCCAAACCTTTCTGTCTCTGGCCTGCCACAAAGGCATGGCTGTCCTCTGGGCCATATTGTGTTTTCAGCAGAAGGCATAGCAATGCATCCCCTGGGGGCCTGCTATTTTACATGGGGAACTGGCATTGCCCTGTCAAAAGATGGAGCTAAATCCCCCTTCCCTTGGTCCTGGGACTAGACATGATAGGGTACATTTTGGACATGGTTAGAAAAGACTAGGCATGACTGAAGTGTCCTGGGACCTTCTCCCTGGTGAGTTCCTGAGTGAGAGCCAGATGTGCCAGCTTACCACTGAGGTCATGGATCCTCCAGGAAGGCCAGCTCCTCTTTCCATGTGGAGCAGAAGAACCACCCGGCAGAGCCTGACTGAGTCAGTGGAAGCCGCAGCATCAGCCAAAACCTGCTCTGGGGGTCCAAATGTGCCCACACAAGGTCTAACCTGAACAGATGGTTCGCTTGGTGATGGCAGACAACCTCAGGCAGCCCCGCACCTGCTGCTCTCCACAGCTGCTGTCAGGGCAGAGGTGGGTGGCTCATTCATCTTAGGGTCACCTGCTGGGATGGCAGAGACTGGACATCCCTGACCTGGGGGGATCAGGCAAGGAGAAAGATTGAGGGCCAAGTGCCCTCTACACTGGCCACAGTGACTTCTGCTGCTGCTGTACTTTGGATGTGGAATGTGCCCAAAGGATCATGTGGCAAACAAAGGCTTGGCTGTCAGGGAGTAATACTGTCAGGAGAAAGTGGGACTTTTTGGAGTGGCACCAGCGGGAAGAAATTAGGGGATGGGAGGGCTCCTTGGAGAGGACTTAGGGATCCCATTCCTTCTTGTCTATCTCTGTTTCCTGGCTATCATGAAGCAAGTGGCTTATCTGCCATGGTTTCTAACCATAATGGCTTGTGCAAGCACAGGCCCAAAGCAACAGGGCCAAATGACCATAGGTGGAAACCTCTGAAATCATGAGCCAAAATAAACTGTCACCCTTTGAAATTGATTTTCTCAGGTGTTTTATCACAGTGACAGAAAGCTGATTAAAACAGCCAGTTAGTGTTGCCCCAATTTGCAGGCCTAGACCCCCTTCCCCTTCTTCCTGGTGCCATGGAAGGGAGTGAGTAGGCCATCAACAGGAAAGGTGTCTCCAGAAGAGCTGTGGCATGTGTTGTGGGGTACAGAGGGGACATGGGGTGCATAAGGCTTTTCTAGTGCTTTCCTATGGCCTGTCTAGTGATAGAAAGGCAATTAGAGGAAGTGGACCCCTCACAAGACACCCAGAGACTCACCCTTGAGGAACATTTTGGATGTGAGGATGTACTCAGTCCAGTGTACTGGATACTGACCTCTAACTTATTTTAATGTCAGTTTTAAAGGGTCTCAATGTAAGGGATTCCAGGAGGGGCACCCAGGTGCCAGTCTGTGTTCATCAGCTCTACATTCATTCATCAGTCAAAGAACACTGAACAACTAGCCTATGCCAGGCCCTTCCAGGACCTGAGATGCCAAGATAAACAGGGTTGTACCAGCAAGCCAAGTGTGTCTGTCTCCCTCCAACTCTGGGCTCAGTAGTACCATGTGGGTTCACTGACACTGTCGTGGCCCTGGAAGGAAAAGGAGTCCCACACCATGGATACTGGCCTGCATTATACATTTAAGCTTTCCAGGCCCCTCCTCAGAACGGGCTCATGACAGGGCATGGGTCCTTTTCTCACCAGCTCAGTGTCTGCCTGTGGGGTCTAATCTTGGGTCACCTTCACAAACCCCAGCTCTTCAGCACTGAGGGTGAGATGGGCCAGGCTTACCAAGCAGGTCTTTTTTTCTTGCTTGTTCCACTCTGACTGGTCGCGTAAGTTCAAGTTCCATCCTTGTGTCTCACACAGTGCCAAGTCTGCAGTTTTCCTGCTTTCATGGTTGGCCAAACTGAGCCTTCCGAAGGTCAAAGGCCTTACTGAAGCCTGTCAGTCTATTGGAGCAGAGATGAAAGCCGATTCCAGGCCAAAACTTCTGCATCTGGACCTCACACTGTCCCAGAGGCTCCAGAAGCTCAGAGCACAGAGGGGCGTGTCCACAAGAGAGCAGAGGTGGAGGTAGGGACAGTGTGCCCTGTCACCCCTTCCCCTCCCTGGCAGGAATCTTCACCTCTCCTGGAGCCCCTAAGTGTGGTCTACCACTTGCTAGCTCTGTGGCTGGTTTGTACATGAAATCAGAGGAAGGGATCTCCCCCACTGTCCCTGACCCCAGAGCCCTCCTTTGAGGAACGCCTACCACTCCACTTGGCATAGCCCGTGCACTTTGCACTCCACTTATCTCCACACAGGTCAATACTGGCTGTTTAGATAAATAGCATTTTCCTGTTATTTGAGGTTGTGCATTTTGCCATGCATTTTCAGTCCTGACCGGAGGAGCTGAGGTCAGGGAGGTAGGTTGTATCTGCCAGCAGCTCCTGGGAAAAGAGTGGCTTGGGATCTGCT
This sequence comes from Tympanoctomys barrerae, assembly GCA_002564285.1. NCBI lineage: Eukaryota > Metazoa > Chordata > Mammalia > Rodentia > Octodontidae > Tympanoctomys > Tympanoctomys barrerae. The sequence goes on along the minus strand of NDGN011104397.1, from coordinate 11,141 downwards.
GAGATAGACACTTCTGGCTGCTTCATCCATATTCATATGAATACACAGCGCTTACTCATATTCAGATTTGCCCTTCCTGAGTGCCAGTCTCCTGCTGGGCACCTCCATCTAGATCTGGGAAGCATGAGGGTGAATCTGTCCACTGTGTGGCAAAGCCTGCTGCTGTCTCACCGAAACCTGCCCCCTGCCTCCAGGAACCGGAGCTCTCAGCAGCCCCTGTAGCTAGCTGTGGTCCAGAGATCAGTTTTGGCCTTTGGGGCGTAGGCAGAAGACACAGGCCACACTTGCCAAGCCTCGTTGGTACCTGTTCTTCCTCTGTGGCTGCTTCTCCTGTCTTCCATCCAGAATCACGGGATCTGGCGGGCAGAGTCAAGGCATCCAAGATGGCAGCCGCTGCATGCAGGCGGCTAGCTACGCTGGTGACGTTCAGTAAAATTAAAAAAGCTCGGCTCTTCCGTCACATTTGTAACGTGGGATAACCATGCTTGCGCAGAAACCACAGAAAATTCTCCTGAAGGTGCTGCTCCAACGTCCTTGGAGTGACCCCTTGGAAAGAAGATTACTTCAGCTAAGGGAGCCTCCAATAAGGACTTTGGACTCAGATAAGTTCATTTGCACTGTGGTGCTAACTCGCTACCACACCCACTTGCCTGGTGAGTGTGGACAGAGCCGAGGCCCTCAGAGTGGCTTGAAGTGAATTCAGCTACTGGGCGTTATTTTCAGGGCAGGGAGATTTTTCCATCCCGTACATTGGATACACAGAGTTCCACATAGAGCTGATTTTGCTGTAACTAATATAGATATCTTGGTCTAATGGAGCTTTCTACTTCGCAGAGGGGACAGACAATGGCTTCATCTAGCATTTTTTTGAGTTTAAAATGGTGCAAAAATGATTCAGATTCAGTGAAAACCAAATACAGAATTTTGATCTTTCCCCAGGGCAATGATGTAGAACAGTGCTTCTATTTTCCACCTTCAGGACAGTAGTCAATAAACTCCATGAGAGATAAAGCACTGTGTCATAAAATCAGCCTCATCTCAGCTGATTTTGTTCAGCTGTCACCAAATGGAAATGTCTGCGCATATTCAAGGGAGCTTCGGCTTCCTGGGGGGGGGAGGTAGGCTTCCTAAGGGGCCCTCAGGCTGCGCTGGGATGCTTGGTAGGTCAGGTGTACTAAGCGCACTTTTTGTTTTCCTGGGGTTTTAGCTTCCCCTGGGTCTATCTGGATGCAACCCCAATCATAGGTCCAGGGTCTCTGTCCTCCCTGAGCCTTGGCCAAGCGGCAGGATGGCAGAGGCCTTTCAGCTGCTCCTTCCCTGAGGTCCCTGCCTGACACCTAGTCTCCTTGTTCAGGCACCAAAGGCTACCCGGCTTTTCCTACTCTCTGGTCGACAAGGGAAACAGCGCCTGGCCCTTCTCTGGGCCTTGGGGACCGGTGGTCTGTGCAGGGTGTGAGTGCTGCTGATTCACTGGTAAGAGACTGTGCGCAAAGCTGATTCATTTCTTTTGCTCAGAATGCATGCCAGGGCTGGGACTTGTGATAAGAACCTTTTTTTTTTTGTCCAGGGAAAGAGCCCAAGTAGCAAGTGGGAAGTAAGTGTGCAGCTGGACATGGTTGGCTTTCTTAGCCATTGGGGAAACCCCACTGGCCAAAGAAAGTGACAGAACGAAGAAATGGGTGAGTCCTAGGCTTTGGAAGGATGGCCCAGGCTCCTCAGCTAAATAAGCCTTATCTACTTGGGAAGACTGAGCAGCTTGTGCTGGGAACTGTGACTCATTCACTCTTCCTTTATCAGGAGATTTTCTTAGGTAGGGAGCTCTGATAAACTCGCTTGCACTGTGGTGCCAATTCACTAACACATTTATTTGCATGTTAAGTGTGATCAGAGCCCGAGGCTAAGCCGCCAGGTTGCTAACCATGAATTTTTGGAGCAATCAGCTGTAGCTGAGGGGGATATTGGGCATTATTTTCAGTATGGGGGGGGGACTCTATTGTTCCATAGATGGGTGACTCAGAGAAGTGGTGCAGGGCCTTCTGGGCCCTCAGCCAGCTCACTGATCAGTGGTAGGAAGGATAGATGGGGCAGATCCCAAAGATGGGGAGAAATGAGCCAGGAACTCTGAGCCAAGGTACCCCTTGCCACGGAAGGACCCACAGCCATCTGATGGAGACAAGTGGTCCTTCCACCAGCCTTCAGTCTCAGGCCAGGTGGACCAGCTTTCCCAGGACTCAGAGCCCTGGGGGCACCCTGCACTCCCCTATGTCCAGTGAGGCTTAGGATCTGGTTTCTGGGGTATGAGGAGAGAAAGACACAGGAGGAAGGAGTTGGAGCCCAGGCTGCTACAGGGATGCCATGGGCTCCTGTACCTCACACAGACCTCACTTCAGAGGCTGAGCTCCGTGCACAAAAACAGGATTTTTTTTTTCGTTTTGTGTCCTTTTATTTTAGCTTTTGTACCAGGGTGGATAACAGGTGAAAACAGATGATGACATGCTCAAGGTCGGGATTTGAATTTAATAAAGGAACAATGTGCAAAATTAAGGCCTATGTGCAAGAAACCAAGAAAGTCCAATATCACATCTAGACCTAAAGAGATGAGGAAGCAGGGGAATACATATGAGCAAGAGGGCTGAGGGAAGGGGCCTTCTGATAGCAGGAAACTCAGCCTAACAGATGGTGGCCTCTGCTCTGTCCTCCCAGGGCACCCACGGCCTACGAGCCCTTTCCCCTGAGCCTTGACGTGGTCCATTATGGCTCTGGGACACCGGACAGGGGTGGAGGGAGGGAAACATCTAGAAGGACAAATAGAAGCTGTCCAAGGCTACTGTGACTCGACGTGCTCCAGGAGGTCCTCCACAAATGTAATTATTTCACCGCAAATCCAGCTTGAGCCCTGCACAGTAGCCACCAAAGTTAGTTATGACGCACCACAGAGACTCGCTCGCGTTCTCACTACAAACAACTGAGATGTTTAAAAGCTCCACAAACTCCATGCTTCTCAAGGACAGAGACTGTTCAATGCTGCCACATCTCTCCTCTGGGCTTTAGGGTCGTGAAACAGAAAGCAGAGGCCTTGATTTCTCCACCCTGAGTTCTCCCAGCAGATTGATCCTAACCACAACAGCATACAAGCAAAGACTGGCCAGGACAGAAGCACAGCATGGGCAGGGTTTGGAAGCTGCAGTCCAAGCCAGTAAAAGGGACCATCCTGAGGTATGCCTGGGCAAAGGCCTTTAGGCTGCTAAGCAGGATTTCACCAGGTTTCGTGGAAGCTGGGCCTGGGCAGCCTGGGTAGCCGGCCTGCAGGAGCCAGTGTGGGGGTGCAGGAAGCCCAACAGAGACATTGTCAGGTGTGCCAGGGTCAGGTGGCTACAGAGCAGATAGAGAAACCAGGGTGGCCTGAGCGGTAAGTCAGGGCTCTCTAGAAATCAGACCAGGAGTCCTCTTTCCTTGGCACCCCCATCCAAGGAAGACCAGACAAAATCTTAAAAGTAAATGCCTGGTTTCCTATGCTACCCCCTGCCACATCCCAGTACCAAATCTCTGGTGTGCTGTTATGGAATAGGGATGATAACCTGCCTCCCAGTCTACATGAGTTCATCAGTAACAGGCTCCAGGGACCCAGCGGCACACTTGAGGCCTTGGCATGATTCAGGTATTGTCATTAGCACTGAGGTCTGTGCCAGCCCTGTGACCAGCCCCTCCCCCAAGCTCTCATTCTAGCTCTTAGCAATTTTTCATCTTCTTGGCCCTAAAGCCTGTGCTCAAAGCCCCTGGCCTAGCTGCCTCCCTACCGAGGACCCTTGCCACATCGAGGTCTGTCACTCACTTGATTACTTTCCAGCCTGGATTTGCTTAAAATTGAGACAATCTAGTATAGTGGAAGGACTCGCCATGTTCTCATCTGCTACACTGAGTTGTGGTGAAATGAATCAGATCGGCCTAAGTTAACGTGTTGGAGTCAGGCTCCATAAAGGTCGATTGTCTTTTCTTTCCTATGGACTGTAGAAACTCAGGGCAGGCATACTGCCCACCCCCCAGATGAAACTCCTGTGCAGGACTGGCTGAAAAGGGTCCCTGGACCCTGCCTCAGGTTACTGAATCAGGCTGTCTAGGGCAGAGCCTTGCACTCTAGCTTTTACCCAAACACCTATGTGACTAAGGGGACAGCTAGAGCCAGGCCACTGTGCTTGCAGGCCAGGGTATGTTACCCACAGGGGCTGGAGGAGGGTCGTGGGGAAGAGCCACCATCTCTGCTGGGTAGCAACAGCGGCGGTTGCAGGACATGATGCCAAAGCCCAGCCCTGGAATCAGACAGCCTGGGCTCAGCCACACACTGGCTGATGACCTTGAGTAAGTCATTTCACCACCTAAGGGCTGGCTTTCCTGCTCTCCAAAAGCAAATAACCTTCTAAATATTGAGGGCAGTTGCTTGTAAGAGTTAAAAGGAAGGGGTACAGGTCTAGCATGGGGTTGGAGCTCTGCCCACACACTGCCCCTTGGGTCTCCCTGGGGGGACCGAAAAGAAAAAGGTGGACTCTCAGCCCAGGTGCTTGGGCTGGCAGGCAAGAAGGGGTTAATGATGACTGCGTCCACTGAACAATAAGTGGCCAGTGGTGGAAGCGCTGAACTGCGATGACGGGACTGACAGGGGCTATTTTCAGCGCCCAACCACATGGAGTAATAGGATTGGAGCTGAGGCGAGCGTGACCGGAGCTGATGTTCTCAGCTACCGAGGCAACGCGGCCAGTTGGCCCAGCCAAACAAAACACTCCTTGGCTCCCCCCTCCCCCTCCCCTCTTCGTGGGTTTTATCTTGACCTTGGTGCAAGCCACCCTTGCCAGCAGCAAGAAAAAGATTGCTTTTGATTTCCTAACTGTGGAGAGTTTCAGTCTCCCTTTGACTCCAGCTTGATGGCCACGCTACTGTTGGGAAACGGAGGCAGGAAAGGACAAGCCAGCTGGCACAGGGTAGTCTGGCTGGGAGAGGGGACTCTAAGGCCTTCAGTCTCAGCCCCCCCCTTCCCTGATTCTCTCTTAAAATCTCCAAGGGGGATGGGGTCAGGTGGACTTGAGAAGCCCAGGAGCCCAGCCTTCCTCTGTCACACCTTCATCCTTGTAGTCTTTATCCTTCTGCCCCTATCAGAAGCCCACACTTGGGAGAAAACCCCTTTCTGTCCCTCCTTCCCAGGGACAGTGTCCATCTGCCTCCACACTGCTGTTCTCACAGAGGCTTGCTGGGAAGAGGAAGCTGCTGCACACCCCTGCCTGCAGGGCCAATGCCCCCCAGCTGGGCATCAGACCTGCGGGAGAGGCACTGGGCCACTCACTGCGTAATCTGCCCTTCCTCCCAGATGCTAGGAGAGCCTCAGGCTGGTGGAGCCCCTCTCACCCACTGCTGTGTTCTACCGTGTGCTCCTATCAGGACCCCCCAACCCCACCTCAGGGCAGATTCACCTGTTTATCAGAATAATGCATACAGCATGTAGGAATGTACCTAGCTTTTGTTCTGTTACACTTTCTTCCTGTTCGTGACATTTCTGCTAGTCTGCCAAGGGCCCCCAGTGTCTGGGGAAAGATTAGGATTGTAATCACAAAGAGAAAGCCAGCTGGGAGCCAGTTTAGGGGCCTAACCTCACGGTGAAAGGTTGTTTCTTTGTTTTTGCCAAGGCTAGCGATACAACTAAGGCTTCCCAAATGCTAGGGAAGTGATTTACCAGAGATCTATGTTCCCAAAGCTGGGCTTTCCAGGGGAGACTAGGTTTCCTACGCTTGGCACATTACTCTATGAATCAAGTGCAGTATCCCGAGGTCCAGGGTGGACTCTAGGCTGATAGATGGTAGAGGACAAGAATGGGATACAGTGAACAGCTGGGGCTCCACAGAAGGCCATCCGGAAGGAGAAGCCTGGCTGAGGATACTGGGTTCCACAGAACCTAGGGCCATTGGTGCCAGGCTGGACCCAGAAGAAAAGGATCTCAGAGGTCAAAGGGAAGGCCAGGGTGGGGACTCCACTTCCTCAGTTAACCTGAGGAAGCGCTCAAGGGGCCTGGGCTGGCACTCCAAGGCTCCTTCCTCCTCATCTGAGTGGAAAGGGGCCAAAAGAGAGCTGGGCATGGCTGGCAGAATACCTGGTGATGCCAAAGCGACATCAGGGTCAGAGACAGACCCAGCGGCAGCAACGCTGAAATGGGTGACTCAGCAGCGGAACCAAAAAAGGCCCCTTCCTGGCTTAGGTGAAGTAAGGGGCCCCCAGTCACACAAGCCCCAAGGCTGGAACACCCTTCTTAGCAGGGTGAGTTGCAAGTGTGGCGATCCAGCATCCCAGGCTGTCGGGTCTGCACAGCAGCCAGGCAAACGGGGAGGGAGGAGAGGCGTCCTTTTCAGCGCGGAAGTCCCTCAACCCCACTCTGGGGCCGCCCCATCTTCCCAAAGTCAGGCCCCCGCTAGAAGACAGCATAAATATGGACGAGGATGCTTTCGCCATGTCCAGCGAGAGGAGGTCGGGTGGGGTGTTGCCCGCGTGCGCGAGCCTCGGACCGGCTTTGCGTACATTTTGAACTCCCACTCGGGCTGCGCAAGGCCAAAGGCAGCCCGCGCAGACCCTCGGGTCTCAGGCAAGCTGTGTGGCAATCACCGCGCAGCTGGGCCTAAGTTTGCCCCAAAGCTATTTCCGAGGGGCAGGTTTGCTGAGCAAATGAAGAGTGCAAACAGGATTGCAAGGGGGATTGTTTAAACGCTTTGGTCAAACAAAGTTCCTGAGCCCCCCGGGGCTCTCCTGGAAGCACCTATTGACAGGCAAACAAAGGACGTGCTAATTTAGCCATTCACCAAGACCCCGCCCCCGGAGACCCTCGCCCCTCCCCCGCGTTCACCGCAGCGGTCACCAGTTAACCTTGATAGCGCTGCTGCGAGGAGGGATCGGCGCCCTGTGGTCCCCCCACCGTCCTCCTCGCGGGGAGGGCGAATTAATGAGGTGTCCATGTGACCCATCCGCCTCTTGTTTAATATGCGGCAGAGGTCAGAGTCGCAGAAGAGCAGCCCCGTGTCGTCCGTGCGGGCTCGTCCAGAGGGGGAAGAAATGGCTGATCCGGGGTTTTATGTTTCTATTAATACCCGAGCACAAACGCACTGTGACTCAGCCTCGTCCCGCGCGGGTGCACAGGCGCCCGCAGCCCCCGCCCGCGCGCCCTCCCGCAGCCCGGGCCTGGCCCTCAGGGGTCGCATGCTGAGCCAGGACCTAGCGCAGGTGCCTGCGCCGTCCGCGGAGGCCCGAGCGGACCGCAGGCTCCCAAAGCATTTAATAAGCATCTTGGTCAAGCTGCTGCTGAATATACTGCGGTTTAGGAGACACCAGTCGCATTAGATACTGAACATCAGTTGTTTGGTGGACTCAGAGAAAGAAGAGCGACTGACTCAGTGGGTAAGAGAAGTCTTGCTAAGAGGGCTCTGGGACGGTCTCCAACCGGTACCAGCTGCCGACTCCCTGCCAAGCCCCTCCCCTCCTTTCCTCACGTGTGGAGTGGGCTCGGGGAGGGCTTAACGGCTAATTCACTTCACAGCCTTGCAGAAAGCCTAACGCCAGAGTGGAGTAGGAAGCGACAGCTCAGTGCCGTGCAGTTCGCATACAATGAAAGGCACCTTGGGCAGCCTACAACTGAGCGATTGTCATCTATTTTTATGACATGCAGTTTTATTAGTCATAGTAGCATTAGTATTAATTCCCTTCCTTCAGTCTCCAAGTTGTCCTAGGTGAGACCCACAGGAGCCAGGCACCTTCCTCCCCAAGGTTTGGACACATTTTTTTTTTTTAGCAGGAAAGCCAGTTGACTTCTGGAGCTGGACCTCTCCACCCGGTGGGCCTCTGGCAGAGAAGATGAGCCGGGGGCAGCAGGAGCCTCTGTGGGTCACCAGGCCAGAGCCAGCTTCTGCACCCACCCTGAGGGAGTGGGAAGGCCCTTGGGTTAAACGGTGGTGGCAGGGACAGGAATGCAAGACTGTCCCCACTGCCAGCTCTCCAGCTATCTGACCCTCACCCTTACCTGAAGAGGGGGCACAGTGGGCCCTGTGCCATCACTATGGCTGAAGAGGTGCTCCCCTGAGCACCATGTGTGCGTGTGTGTATGTGCGTGTGTCGGGTGTGTAAGGCACTTGTATATCTGCGAGTGGTTTACAGTGTTCAGTCATGCGTCCTAATATGTAAACAAGCGTGTGGGCAAACACGGGTACATAATGTAAGAAATCTGAGTATAGAAAGTCTTCGAAGATGCTAGGCTAGGTAACCGCGGCCATAAGACCCATGTTCAGGAACGCAAATTGCCAAGACGACCCAGCTGTGTCAGGGGAACTGGCGGCTCCCATCCCCCACTCTTCGTAAATATTAATAAACCTACTGAGCACTGACCACATACCCTTCTGATCAGGGTTTTGCGTCACTATCTTATTTAATCCTAGCAACAAATTTAGGATGCTTTACTATCCTCATTTTATAGATGAAGCATCCAAAGCTACAAAGTTAAAAACTTGAAGGAGCAGAACCAGATCCAACTGGTTCCAGAACCTTTGCTTTGTGTTGTTCTCTGGCTCCTGAAGCACTGAGTAGAAACACACAGAGCGATTACACACTATACCTCTGGTCACAGACCCAGTCCCTGGGGGCTGCTGTTCTCATCTATGGAGGCATCAAGGATGCTCTCTTCACTGGGGGCTCTTCTCACTGGAGAAGCTGGGCTGACCATGAGCGCCAGCACTCAACTTGGAAAATACGCCTGGAATGATGGGGAGGCGGTGGGAATGGGCATTCTGTGAGTGGACACTCCTGCCAGCCACAAGACAAGTAAGGTCCCAACTTTGAGGGCACCCAACGTGGCCCTGAAATACTTGTGAGTGTCAGAATGGGTAGTCTCACGCCTTGCCTGCTCTCTGTCAGCCCTTGAGTGATGTCACTGGGTTTTGCCATGCAGACCAGAGCAGCCACAGGAGAGACAAGAGGGAGCCCAAGGACAATAAACAGCTATGCTTTGCACTGCTGAGCCACAGGACCAGGTCAAGTCCCTGTGCTTCTTTCTCCCTTTCTGGCGCAACTAATTAGCCCTGGAGAGGGTGGTGGCCACCAGCCAGCTTCCAGAGCCCCTGCAGAGGGTGGTGGGTCCAAACAGGTGCACATCGGGATGTGATGGGCCTGGCACACAGGCTCCCATAAGCATGGTCAGAATGGGCCAGGTCAAGTGGCTTTCTGCCAGCTTTATGAGCAGGGTGGAGTCCTGCTTGACCCTTGCAGCCTCTCTGTGCTCTGCTGCTGGCAATGGGGATGGGGAGGGGCTGTGCTGTCCACTGTCCACCCTGTAGCGTCTCTTAAAAGACAGGAGAGGCACCTCCCTGGCCACCATGCTTCTGTGTGGCCCTGTGCATGTGATGCATGGCCCTGGGCTCAGCATTCACCCCCTGAGTCTTTAAAAGGCTATTAAATTAGAATGGGGACGTTAGAGTAGACCCTGAATCAGTAGGACTTGGGTCTTCTGTATCCCAGAACTCTGGGAAGCTAAGGATTATAAATTCAAGCCCAGCTTGGGCAAGTCAATTAGCCCTGGAGATGGTGGCCAGACCTTAGCAAGACCCTGTCTCAAAATACAAACACAGCCTGGTATGAAGGCTTTGCGTTCAATGCCCAGTGTGACAAAGAAATGGAGGGAAAGAAGGAGAGGGAGAGGGAGAGAAGGAGAGACCTGGACACAAGCACATCAGAAGGAAGACTATGTGAGGATGTCTACAGGAAGAAGGCACCATGTAGGAACCAAGGAGAGAGGCCCTGGGCAGATGGTTCCCACATGGATCTGAGGGCACCCACCCTGCTAGCAATTTGATCTCAGATTTTTTTTTTCTTCTAGAACAGGGGGACGATACATTTCTGTTCTTAAACTGGGCATAGTAGCATGTGCCTACAGAAAGCTTAGGGGGAGGATCCCTTGAGCTCAAGGGCGCAAGACCAGCCTGGGAAACATAGTGAGCCGCATGTAACAACCCAAATCTTTCTGTTGCTTATCCTGTCCAGCCTGTCTTATTTGTTATAGCAGCCCGAGCTGACTAATATATGTGGTTAAAAAATACATGAATTGCAGTACTTTCAAGTACAAGTAACATGGTATCTGATGAAGTGACTTACTTATGTCATAGGACACTTAATTCTATCATGTGGCAAGAAACGAGGAGGTAGCCAATTCTGTAGTGCTCTTGAGGACCCCAACTCACCCCAAGTCTGAACTCTGCTTTCTGAATTGGGTTTTGGTCTCCAGGCTTCTGTAAATGGGGGCCAGAAGATCCTCTCTAGCGACCTGCAGGGTGCAAAGAAGCCAGCTCTGGCAATCCCAGCTGCGGGGTCAGGAGCCATGTCCCCCCTGGGCTGGGGTTGGAGGACTGTTGGCCCCTGACGCTGACTCCCAGCCCCAGGCCACCTGGTCCAGTGTCTGCCTTTAGGCAGAGCCAGGCGTCCATCCAGCATAGACAGCTCATTATATTTGACTATTTTTCATTCCTGGCAGCATCATTAGAAGGATATGCAAATTATAAAATCAACTGAATTTGTTGCACAGAACAAAGAACGACATTTAATCAGCACAATAAATACATGTGGCCATTTACTGCATGAAATGACAGTTAATGAAGAATGAGAAGGAAAAGTTTGAAGGGCAGAGAAATAGATGGAAGAGCAGGGAGAGACCTGGCTCTGATGAAGTGGCTGAAGAGCCAGAGAGACCAGAGGCCCAGGCTGCTCACTCGTTCACTCAGTAGCTACTTACTGCAGCTCACTAGGTTCCCAGATATTAGGCACTGAAACAGATGGATCAAAACAGATACTGTTTCTTTTCTAACTGTTTTTTAAAAAAATTTGGTGCTGGGAATCGAACTCAGGACCTCATGCTTGCCAGGCAGGCACTGTGCCATTGAGCTACATCCCTGGCCAGACACTGTTTCTGTCTTATGAAAATTATACCACCCTGGTAGGAGGAAGTCGTTATGGGTTGTATCTAGATGTCCCCCCACAGCCCCAAGCCCTCATAGGTAGGGCCTTTGGGAGGGTCTGGTGTCGGGTCTCGTCGGCGTCCCCTCCCGGCCGGCAGGAAAGGAAGACCCAACAAGATC
>NDGN011104393.1:0-15847 GCA_002564285.1 Tympanoctomys barrerae | reverse complement strand
ATAAACTTCAGATGCATTAAATTACTATTATATCTTTGTTTTTCAAAATCAAGATAACATGGGTCTAACATGAGAAAAACGTGCCAAAATTTACATGATCCCTACATACTACAGTCTGTATAATACTATAAGACATCTATATATTATACCTACATATGTAAAATATATGATTTTTTTTCATGAAAAAAAAGTAAAGCAGAAAACCCTGGAGTGAAACATACACTTTGCTGAACTCTAACTGATACTCCTTTTACTTTTTCTTTTTTCCCTCATTATGAGGGATTGAACCCAGAATTGTCACGCTAAGCTACACCTCCAGTCTGTTTTTGGTTTTGTTTTTTTTGTTTGTTTTTTTTTTTTTTTTTTTTGAGGCAGACTTCCCTGAACTGCTAATTTTCCCAGGTTGGGCTCAAACCCATAATCCTCCTGCCTCAGCCTCCCAAGAATGCTTGGGTCATAAGCATGTGCCACCAGCCTCAATTTCTTGCTAAAATAGTTGATCCATTAGCGAAGTGTCACCCTACAGTGATCCTAATACACTGCAGCTTGCCAGTTACAGTGTACTGATCCAGTTTGATCCTTTAACTTAAAAGCAATCCAGTGGTAAAATAAATTTCCATTTTTTATCTGTCTATAAGATTGAGCAAAATTGAAAAGTATATTTACTTCCCTCTCACATAAAGAATTTGCTTTTCAGTCAGGTACGTACATAATATGCAATCTGAATACCTAATAATCAAGCATATCTTCATTGAGAAGACTTTACTAACCAAATACAAAATTCAGAACCAAACACAAGTTCTGTTGCTGTGGTTTCCTACAGAATATCCACTTTAAGAAAACATGGGAGGCTGCACAGATTTCTACAGCTACTGGTTTCTTGTTTTTTGTTTTTGTCTTTGTCCTCTTTCTCAGATAGAATCGCTGCTTTCCTCTCAATTCACATGTTCTTACATCAGCTGCCAACAGAAACCTGCTTCCTGCCCTGCGCCCTGCGCCCTGGCGTGACACAGTCTCTGAGCAGCTCTGAGTCGCGGTGCTGGGTCGGGCGGCTGCCTGCCTCTCTCATCAGCCTCTGCCCTCTGTCAGAATTGGAGCAGTGTTTAAAAAGTGCAAAACAGCTCTGTACTTGCTTCTGGCATAACCTTTCATAAAAGAAATACTGTACAGAGGAAAATAACGCCAGACCTACAGACCATGTTCACGTGCACCATACGTGTTGGGGCGCACCTCATCTGAGGCATTGCTGATACCAATACTCAACTGGCAATGAAAGGCAGCTACATAACAGCTGCAGAAATAATTATGAACCAAGAAAATATCAAATAGACAATTCTGTACTCAGTTTAGTCATGGCTTAGCATAGAAATGGACTTCCAACATTTTATATTTAATTTAGTATCCTTCACTTGACTTGTGAGACCATAAGGCAAGATGGATAGTTTTATAACTATCAATCTACATATATTTACTTGGTCATGTTTAAATTCCAAATATACAAAAACTTCATAGGATATTAATCTGAAGGAAATTTTTATGAGTAAAAGAAACCTTGGCATATGACATTTTTCCTCCGGTAATACCTCTAAACAAAATGTGCCTTATTGTTACCTAAGTAAATATTTCTGACATACTTAAATAGACAAAATCATAATGAGCTTTTTTATGTAAGAGATTTTATATCTAGGTTACAAACTCCATGACAACAAAGACCACCTCTCTTTCGGGGAAATCATGTGGCACAGGACCTAGCCCATAGTGAATAGTCAATAATGGTAAATAAATCAATTAATTGCTCCAAATCACACTCAACTATGTATTTTTAAAACGCTTTTGCCCACAAATACACATACTCTTGAAAAGATACTTAGCACCAAAATTTTTATTATACACGAATAATTATCTTCAACTAAAAAAGTCACTATCTGATGAAAAAATAGTAACTTTAGAGAATACTTTCACTGAAAGCTCCCTTGAGAGACCCCACCACTCTCACGTCTCTTCCCACGTATGTCTTCAGCAACCACTGAGACTGCACCACTGAGAACAAGGCCACGCAACACAACAAGCTTATGTGCCTCACCTGTGCTGCTGCTGCACCTGCACGTGGCCCTACCACAGAACTTTCAATCGTAATTATTTGTTATCCACACTTATCTTACTGACTGAAAGGTGAACTCCACGGAGAAAACAACCTACTTTTACCTATCCTTATCAAGTCAAGCTAATCCAATGTTATTTATTTCTTATAAAGAAATAAATCATCAAAAAAGCATCCATTATTTTTAACCTAAAGAACAGCAGCAAAAGCCAAAAGACTGGTTCAACATAATCAATGACCATAAGACAGCACAAACAATAACCAAATTACTTTGAAAAATAAAAACCCCAAAACAGACAGGCTCACAGCTTACTTAGCGACTAAATCACTTAGGAGTATAAAGTATATTTTAATGATTGAAAAATCAGTGTGAAGGACAGATCTACCAAATATTAGCCAAAAAAAAGACAGAAACTCAGGGTGCGTTTTGTAACTGCACTCTTGGTTCTTTAGGACACACGTACTATCAACCTTTAGAAAATTCTCAATAAAAACAATTTGATGCCAGTCACTACAAACGCTCATCCTGTAGAATGCCTCAAAAATTGAGTGTAGACATTTCTTTAAACATTTTAAAACGTGCACTCCACCTAACGACCATGGCAAAACTGTAGTGCACAATATATTTGTCAAGACTATCTTTGAACCTCTAGAGGGAAGGAAACCTCACGCAGTAGCCGGGTGCAGACCCGCAGATGGGCACTGCACGCTCCAGTCGCCAGGCTGGGGCTAAGCTCAGAACTATCAGGCATAGACATGTTACAGAAATTTTTGGCAACCCCGCTGAAAACAGGCCTGGTAAAGCCAATTCAAGGACTCTGAAAACAACATAAGGAAAACATTTAAACAAAATAATCTAGATGGCTGAATACTAAAAATACAGTATCTAAAATTGCATAGGGATTCAAATAAAAATGTAATAGTGCTTTTACCTAACTCTTTCAATAATTATATGAATGGATAAAATAAATGCATATACATATAAATTAATTACATATAAAGTACTTAATGGTTTTAATTTAAAACAAAATGAAAATTATATGAGAAATAGCATACTTGGTCTATCCAACAATGTATACTCTCTAGTAAGAGCTTGAGAATGGGACTGAAAGGACTTGAAAATACCCAGCATTAGCTATAACTCCAGCAATATAACTTGAAATTCATATTTGCTTTGTTGTCATTAATTTTCCAATGTCAAATCACCTTTCTTTTAGGCAAACTAAAGATAATCAAAGGTGAAGGCACATATTTATAAACTCTATACTGACCACGAGCACATAATATACCTCCGTATCATATACATGGACCATAAAGCACAGAGATTTTGGTGGCACATTAACATCAAGTACAACTCACCTTAACACCTTCCACTCTATGTATATAATGAAGTATATGTCATTGTAAATAAAATACATAGAACTAAATCAAAATCCCCAAAGTAACATGTCTCATACTTTGGGAAATATTCCCACATTATTTTGAGCAAATGTATAATGTGGGTCCCTCCAAATATAAATTATTTTATCTTAAATATACACTAATGGTAGAATATGGTCATTTATTTTTTGCTATTAAGACTACCTCTGAGAAGCACTGTTTCTTCTAGACATCTCTCTTGAAGAGAAATAAAATCAAAGGCATTATTTTATTGAAGAATTTTACCAAATTACATTATTTAAGGTACAGTGTAAAGATAACAGGAAAGACATGGCAGTTGAGTTGGAAAGAAGTTCTAACTTCTGTACGATTCGGATGGATAGAATTAGCACAAAGAGATAAGCATGCAATGAGTCCTTTGGAGCAGAATGCCATGTTTGGTACTCTATGTATGGATCAGCACTTAATTCTCTCAGTGAACTCTTAAAATAGCTAGTTCACAAAGAAATTGAACTTACTCGCCCAAAGCCCCCTGTGTGGCTTTCAGATATAACACCTCAGTTCACTCCGATTCTCACGGCCATTTTACCGTTATACCGTCTTCCTAGGAATGGCCCACCCTTTGAACAACTTTCTCAAAGCAAAATATGCTTGCTTCAGGAGACAAGAAATCTCCCGTGCCTGACACAAGCTGGATCCTAGCCTAGCTAATGTTGCCGAAGAGAGTTCTGTGCTGAACGTGAGGCTGGCTGCACGGCCAAGCAGCCTGAGCTCCCCCGGAGACAAACCTAGCTGAAGTTCTACTAGTGAAACAGCACGACGAGGCCTAAGAAGGAAGAAACTGCCCACTTACTCCTTTAAAAATGGCAGCTGATCCATGGATTTTTGGATCCAGTGGATAAAACAGTTGGCCTTGTGTCTAAGAAGTCAACAGTCTACCAATCAGTGAAAAGAGAAAGTTGGCCGTGGCAGCTAACGTACAATAGCTACATTTTCTGAAGTAAGCTTTCCGTGTCTGTATCTCTGAAGCCAAAACAATTGGCTCCTCAGCTTCTAACACAATTGGTCAAGAACCATAAATAGCCAAATAAATGCAGGAAATCATTAAATGGAGCCAGAAGCCCAAGTTTTGACTTCACCTATTGCTCCCAGGTAATTAAAACAAAAAGCTATTTGAAGACTGGCAAAATCCATTTATCACTACCTAGTGTTCATCTGATGATGACCTGGGCATTCCATCTGTCAGTCTGTAAAATGTCAGAGTATTTAGTAAACCAGTACTTTTCAGAGGAACATTAATATTGCCCATTCAGATTTTATATACTGCATTTCCTTCAAAGATTGCAAGTGCTCTCATAGGAAGCTTAAAAATACATTTAGGAACAAAGTGCAAAAGATGGTCTATATTCATAGATACTTAACTGTACCAGCAGGCACATTATTGGTAGACAGTGATAAAGAATAAGCAAAGGTCCAGAAAGCATGAGCAATATAAAAAGTAACTTCACAGAAGGCCATGCCCTCTTAATTCCTCCTCATGGGCTTCCAAGAAGGCAAGCTTTTACTACTCCTTTGGCTAAATACTCTAATTTTATTGGCACATTAGCACACAGGTTTTAGTTATCTCTCCACAAATGTACAATAAAAACTGTCTTTTTAGAAAAGTCAAAGATGTTTTTAAAAAATCAAGTGTGGGTTATTAATTGGTACTTAACTACTGAGTTAGAAACCAGCCTGTCTTGGGTTGCAGATGTGTATGTTTTGTACTGGTTTCTTACTTCGATGTAACATAAATGCTGCAGATTCTGTGCTGTGAAAAAAAATGCTCACTCAGACTTAAGGAAGGAATAAACAGTAGCTTTTGGGCCAGGGAGATAGCTCAGTAGAATAAGCGCTTGCCTGGTAAGCGCAGGGTCCTGAATCTAATCCCCGGTATTGCAAAACAAAAACAAAAACAGTAGCATTTAATGTATCTGAACCAAAAAAAAAAAAAAAGAAAAAGATATTAAATACACTAGTGCACCGGTTGCCAGCACTTCTGTAGTCTGCACTATTTGCCAGGCGCTGTGCTGTGTGAGTGAGCTACCATAAGGCCTTTAATTCTCACAACAAACCTAGGAGCAAGTGTGCTCACTGTATTTAGTTTACAGGTGAGAAAAGGCAGCTGAGAAGTGCAAGCACCTGGTCCACCTCCTGATGCTCTGGAAGGGCCCTGGCCAGGAAGTGAGCTCCAGCAGTACGGCCTTAGCAACCATGTTTTTACCCATATGCTTTAACTCCTCTTTTTGTGAAAGCACTTTACTTTTTTTTCACTGGAGTAGAATTTATACTGTAACTGAACTGTAGCAGAGCGCCAGTGAGTTAAGGCCCATATCAATTAGACATGCTGAACTTCCCATGAAGCCCAATTCTTGAGCCCAAACCTCAGCAAAAGTGACTGCATTTCGTACATCCATTTTCAGGCGCTTTTCAGCCAAGTGCAATAGGTGCCTTTTTAAAATATAGGTACACATGTGGCTCCAGGTCAATAGTTTGGTTTTGAGTTCCTGTGCAGATAGTGTCAGACTGAAAAATAAGACATGCAAAGTGCTTTATACAAGTTTTGGGTTTCTTCGATTTATTTTTCCCTTTTTTAAGGGTCATTATTGCCATCGCAACGATCCTATCTGCATACGAGATGATTTCTAATGATTATTACTATTTGTGATAATTTGTATTAGAAAGCTCCCTAGCTGGCTCTTACCTGCTCTGCACAGTACTCTAGTGGGCTCTCTGGGAAACACGGCATTCCATGAACTGCAGGTGGCTTGTGGAATTGCTCTAACGACGAGCAACAGTACTTCATCGTAATGAAAGAGAAATGTATTTGTTTTTTAACTAAGTAGGTAAATAGCCTTCTTTATTGCTACTCCTTTGGGACCGACAGTTTTGAAAATAACATATCCAAATGATAGGCCATCAAATCTCATTAGTTTATATTCAATTGTTTCAGATGTATTTTGTAATTGGGGCATGCTGGATTGAGGATTAACTTTATCATGCGTGAGTGCTAGCTTTCGCTAAGTAGAATAATGGCATATGCCAGTGAAATATTGAATCTAATGAAGAGCGCAGGCAGGAAAAGCCGTTCTATAGGAATCCATTCAAGCTCAGTATTAAAGGTACTCATTACAATTACTCTACTCTCGTCAGAGAAAGCGTTTACGTAATCCTAGAAGACCCTCAACAAGGCAATCTATAGATTTAAAAGCAACAAACTTTATTTCTTATAGAGTAAGAACTAGAAAAAGGCTCTTTCCCTCAACAAGTCAAATTAAGTATATTTTTTTTTAAAAAAATGCATTTGGTCTTTTTCATACTTTGGAGCTAAAAACGAAAGACAATTAACATGGAGAAAACTAAGTATAAACCACTTATAGCACACACATACATAAGTAACAATTTAGGGCGTCATGGAAGCTTTGTCCCATTAAAACCCCACACAATTATCAGGCAGCACTACTTGTTTCCTCTACTTGTTTCCTCGTTTCCTCGCTGTCCTCAGTATACACACGCCCAGGGCAGGTGCCCACGCAGACATGACCCGCCCCCAGCCTGGAGGCCTCCCACCCGGCTCTTTCGGTGTTACTGTTACCAGCGCTCTTGCCCACTTCTGTGCATTTGTGATTCTTCAACAACAGACAAAATTCCCTATGAAAAATGGTGCTTTCAAGACGGTGCCTCTCACCGATAAGAATCATACTCAAAGAAAAATGGAAGTTTTCCCAAAAAACAATGAGTCTTTCACAACTCATTTTCATTTAAAAGCAACAATCACTATTTGCAGAATTTTGTCTCTAACAATAGAATTTGCATCAAAATTCTGAACTATAAAATTACAAAGGCCTTTATTCTTTGATATGTGTGCAAAATCTTCCTCCTCATAAAACAAAGTGAACAAAATAGTATAACTGGATCTCTGAATACACTTGCATTCGTGTTTCTTAAACTTCAATGAGCTTTTGCCTTTTTTCTTTTATAATTGTTTATATTGATTCATGTTATTTAAATATGATTAAAAATTCACAATACCCCACTCACAGAACTACCAAACACGAGGCTAAACAACGGTAAGCTGAGGAGTATGACATCCACTGCCCACGGCTGACTCCTTCCGGGCATCTCACATGTAAACTCGGAGCCTCACGTGAGTGAAGGGCTCCACACCAGGTAAGTGCTTCCTGGGCTGCCTTCGGCTGCAAGGGTTAATCTGAAAGGTTTCCATTTGGAAACGTCCTGAACCAGGCTCCTCCCTCTCCAGTTGCACTGCCAGAAATCATCCGACAGGAAGCGTAAGATTAAGTTTGTCCTACCTACGCGAACAAAGAGTGCTCTGAGCAGGCCACCGCCGCACTGCAGAGCGGGAACTTTCCTAATCCTGCTGGAATCTGCAGTGCGGCTCGGAAAGTATCACGGGAAAAGCTGTTTTCTTGCCTGTAACATCTTGTCTCTGGATCATCTCAGTTTGGTCACACTGCCATTCCTGCTGCTTCTCCTATAAAGGTTAACTTAAAGCTCCAAACATAATCATGTGGAAAATGGACATTATTGATTCCTGCGGCCCATTGTTCCCCCACCCCGAGTCCCTGAAGTTCAAGTTCAATCTGGAATTACATCATGTCTGGTTTCTCCTGGTTACCAGACGGCTTGAGACGTGACCACAGCTACAGAAAAAACAAACAGCCTTCTTCACGCTTCGGCTCCCCTATCGATTCAAATGTAAACTTTTTTTCTTTCTCTCAAGTATGCTTCAAGTATGGAGCATGGTTAATTTAGAGATTAAGTTCCAAATTAGATTATCTAATGGCATCTTAATGGATTGCTGACCCATTTCCTGTGGGATGGCAGCAAGCAGGTCTGGCTGGAATACAATTAATTTCTTAGGAAGTGTTCTGAAGAGTTTGCCTGGATAAAAAGGAAACGACATGTTGTACAAACCTTTCTTTATTATGGGCAAAGTTAGCCAAAAACTACAACAAATCCCAATATATTTTCCACAGCCAAATTGGAGATACTGTGGGCCTGAAAATATCATTTCTAAGAAAGGTAACGTCTTAAGCTTTGATTGTGTAACAGGTGCAAATGATTTTTACGAGAATGGAGAGCAATCCTGTTCCCGAGAATGTTCACGCACACAGAGCAGGGCTGGTTAGCAGCTCTTTTATCAAGCAACAGCTCTGTGCAGTTCTGCGATTCTCTGTCATGAACCGAAGATTCTTGCGTTCATCTACCTTATCAGCGTTTCTCTCACAGTCCCTGAGTAGTGCTAGGGGGTCCTGAATGATGGCGAGAAAGTTGAACATTCTAAACACACTTTAGAGCTAACAGCTGAAAAGGAAATTCAGCACTCTGAGGATAAAGCTCCCCCCAGGAACTGCAGGAACAACCCAGCTGTTGTACTCTAGTTATGTGTCAAGATAACAAACTGAGAGCAGGAAACGCTAACCTAGTGAATTCGCAGGGATGGTCTAACGCGAAGGCTGAAATAAAAGTTAACTCTTAATTCCACCTGAGGACAGGATACAGACTGGCCTTAATACGACATGACACCTATCTGTGGATACACACAAGCACATACGTGTGCATTACAATGTGTCATTTGCAACCCAACATTAGAAATTACTTTTGTTTAAATATTTACCATAAAAATTTTGAGAGCTTACATTTCACAAAGAAAATGCTATGAACAAAGCAAAGAAAATGGTAAATGGCTGCGGGCAGAGCCACGTAAATAGTTCTATGCGTGAAGTAAATGCCCTGGCCGCTCGCTTTCTGCCCTCCCTCTTCTGGCCAGCAAAATCCAAATAACCTTTACTGGCTGCTAAATTTCTCTTGGGAAATCAAGAAACTCTCCAGGATTGCAGTAATAAACGACAATTTCTTACAAAAACATGTGTAAAGTAACTACAGAATGAAGTATTCAACTCACAGAAAGGAACTGCTAACACATGTAACATGGAAAATAGCTGATAAAAGTCTCTTTGGTGCCATTCAATTATGGCATCAGCAGAAACACAAAAATCCTTCCAATTATTTCAGTAAAATCTTCATTTATTCATTATTTCAGAGGCTGAGCAAATGGTTTATGTAAACATATCCTTCAGTAACACGCGCATGTTTATTTTAGCCATCCGAGGGCTGCTTCGCTGTTTATGGAAGCCATCAGACGTACAGCCACTCACTTGTGGCTTCGCATTTTCCCGAAAGGGGTAAAGGGGGAGAGGGGAGAATGCAACAATAAATCCAGTTTCTCTTTTGCATAAAGCATTCACTCCAACATTTTAAAATAACTTATGTTTATATTATTCTTGGACTGTCTTCCAGCTTTCTTTTTCATTCAATTATACTGCTCTTTCATATGTGATAGCACCAGTAAGGTTCTGGCTATAGTTGCAAGAAAAAAAGCCAGTTGGGGAGGAACTACCTTGTGTGTTTATACCCACATAACTCACACAGGCAAAAACAACATAATCTGTCCACACAACAGGACACAGTACAAACAGTGCCTCGTTCAAGCAATCTGTCACCTGCTACCCAGCCACGCGCTGAGCCCATCCCCCTGAAGCAGAGGTGAGGCCTTCAGCCAGCGCCCCGCGTGGCTGAGTCGCTGACCTTCTGCCTCGGCAGATGACTTCATTTTTACACAGTGCAACCACCGCACGTGAGGAGCACAGGGCAGGGCAAAGGCACGAGCAAGGCACATGGGAGGCCACACCACCAACGCGACTCTACAAGTCTGCAAATCCTTCCCAGAGAGCCAGCCATGGCTCCGCAGGAACTGTGCCTGTCCTGGACGCAGGGGAAGGCAGGCACTGCAGCTCTGGGGACGGAGCCTGCTCAGCCCCCAGGCCCTGCTGCTTGCCATGCCCTGCACGGAGACCCTGGATGTGCAAAGCCCTCCAGAGGGCAACAGGATCAATCAGGAGAGGAGACAACCACGGGAAGGGAAAACGCAACGAACAGCAAATGATTCAAGCAAAATCCAGCCAAACCAGAGCATCCGCTCAGCCTTGTCCTTCTCACCTATAAAGTCTCTAGGGATTGCCTGTTGTCAAAAACAAAAAATAATAGACACAATAATGATGATCACCGCTGATACTTTATTTCATCTTGCTGAAGGTAAATTATTTAATTTTCTGGCTGAGAGACCTACATGCTGCAGATATTTTCAACTCAGTGACATGATCCTAGAGCTATAACCATATCCTTGAAGATTCTGGATGGTCTCTCTTAGAAATGGTAGTGCTGCAGACAGCAATGCTTTCTTTTCAATACAATATCTACAGAAAAAAACCATTAAGTTTAAAAATAACTATAGAGAAGAAAGTATAAATAATACATAAAGTCCCTGTGCCACACACCTGGCTTCCTTGTGCTATACAATATGGGTCGTGTCCACTTTTGCAAACAGTGACAAAGCACAGCCAACTGCTGTCTGAGCTGAATGTATTTCTTCTGACGCCTAACAGCTAAATTGTGCAGCCATGTGTTTCTGCGTCCACCACAGCAGGCAGCACCCCAGCCCTGGAGCCCTGCAGACACCTGCGGAATGTGCAGGCGACACCTGTGTCGTTAGTTGTGTGTCTTCTGAGCCATGATTAAAAGGTAAGAAACAAAGCCAAGCTGCCTTTGTAAGAGTTTTCTGAATTATTAGGGCCATTCTACATTTATTATTTATAATTCAAAGAAAAAGCATTACTTCTAGGAGGAAGTAGAAAAAGAGATCTTAGTGCTGAGTCTTTTTTGACTAAGACCTAGCACTGGCGGCCACAGCTGCTGCCAGGAAGGGCCCTGGCAGCACGAGCGGAACTAACCTAGAGCCGAGCTGGGGCACCACATTCCTTTGCCTACCTGTTCTGTGACGCACTGTCCACTCACCTCCGCGTAAGAGGTGTCAGTTTTTGATTAAAAAAAATATTACTAGCTCTATTTTAAATTTCCAATAATTTACATCATTATTTGTTTTTAATGTATTTACAGGCGCTACACTATTTCAGATTAAGTAAATGCCAATCAGTAATCAACAGATCTGGAAGTTCAGACAGCTAGAGGCACATTTAAAATCACTGGCAATTTCATCTGATTGGTAATTCTAAAAGGCACAGCAAGCTCATATGCACACACGTGAGCCATTCTGCAGATAAGCAGAGCATTGAATACGAGAAGATTATTTAATAAAATAAAATGCAAACATTGTTATCAAACTCAACTAAATTAACTTTAAAAGGCTTGTTAATTCAGACTTTTTAAATAAGATACCTCCCCTGAATTTAACTCATATTATTAACCCTTAATACTATTTATAGATAGATAGTTCCAGTATGTTTATCTTATTTTTTAAGTATGTACTGCATTTTTCCCCAAAAAGACTAATACATACTTCATGGGGGGGGAGGGAATCACAATAGGTGAAAATGTATCCATTTTTAAAGCTGATATCTCAATCTTTAAAAGGAAAAAAGTCATCATGTAATCATTTAAATGTTAAATAAGTTACTGAATTTTAAAAACATACAATATGAATAACTTTCTTAAAATCTGTCTCACATAAAGTGGGAATTTAATTAATTTCACTTATTCAAACATTACTCTTCACCAGTTTCTATCAGCCAAGGTGGAGAGGGGTAGCTCCTTGTGGCTCTCTCTCCTACGGGCACTGCCAAGAACTGTAATCACAGTAGGGTGGGGAAACCATTCAAGGGATTACCTTGCCCTCTTCTGCAAAGTTTTACTTCTTATGACATGATTACACCATCTATTTTGATTATTTATCACTTTGACACAACTGTTCTTTATTAAAATAACACATATTTGAAGCTACCTTGTAAATACTTGCTTCTTAGAACCAAAACATGAGCCAATATCGAACTGGTTTTGACAATGGAGTTTTAGAATAACTTTTTAAATCAACCAAATAATGGCAATCTTTGAAGGGTCACACCAGTATTCAATCAGAAATGAAGTCTCTTTAAACCAGATTCCTTCTTGAGCTACTGATTCTAGCAATCATCCTACTCCAGAATTTATGGGTGTTGCAGTTACAGCTAAAGACACTAACTTCAATTTTTTTCCAGTGTTTTCTCCCTGACAGGAATAAATGAATGTAAAGTGACTTGCAGTTAACAAGAGAAGGAAGAAGCAAAATGAGAATGTATATTACGAAACACCAGTGGTTTCATAGCTATAACAACATCTTCCCTAAATCTGTTTTGAGGTCCTAAAATTTAACTTTCTAAGTCCACCCTCTTGCCCACCAAAAATATGAACTGTATCAAACATTTGACAGTATTTATAAATTCCAATCATCAGTTAGCCGTGGTCTCAAATTAATTTGATGTTGCACTTAAATAAGAAATAAAGGAGAGGGGAAGGGGAACAAGGATGGTATAGCCAAGACAACTAAGATTTCAACATATACTGTCTGTAAAACTAGTTTAAAACAAACACTATAGGTCATGTAACTTTTAGATGTAAGTGTAGCGTTGGAAAGAATGAAAATGTTACCTTTGCCAAGTAATTCCCAATGTATCCTCACCGGTACTGGGGTATAAATGCCTGCCGTTTTGATTCACGGTCCAGTCACAAATCCTCAGCTGTCAATTGAAACCTAGCAGTCAGATATGGGTCGAGCAGTACTACAGTTTTTAGTATTTAAATGAACACATGCAAACTAGTACTGTATATGGCATTAACCTTACTTTCCCAAGAGGCAACTTAAAATAAATAAATAAATAAATAAATAAATAAATAAAAGCAAAAGAAAATCTTACTCTGAAAAGCAAAATTCCTAGACTTGTTTTTTTAGAAAAAAATTATTGCAATAGGCTTCTCTATTAATTAAAGCATTCAAGAGAAACAAGTGCTTAGAACATAACAATTAGCCATTATTAGAATACAAATCGAGCTGAAATAAAAGCAAATGTTAATGTTCAACAGAGAGACATATCTTAGAAAGAAAACAAAAATTGCTTCTTTTTCTATGCAACATACTAAATCATCTGCACTGAGTAAAATAATCAATAACTTTAAGCATGCAGTTGCAAAACAGAAGACATGCAGTTCAGAGGAGAAAGGCCCCGTCCTACGCCTACGGACAATCACCCTCACTGTGTAGGCAGGCGTCAGGCACTCAGCTCTAGATGTGACCTCATTTTGTTTGACTTAAAGTGACATTGTTTAGAAGGAGGTGACAAGCTTTTGTATTTTTTTTTAATTCAGAGTAATGGTATTTAAAATACTTCACTACATCTGAAGATAGCAAGGAATGTACTAAGCTCAAGCTGAAACGAGCTCTTCCCAGGTCCTGGAGTCAGGAGCGCTGCCCTCCGCAGCTCCTCCAAGTAACCCTATCCAGCCCCGTTTGGCTAGCAGCTGCCCTTCCGTGCTAGCAGATTTATTGAAAAGATATATTGCTTATTTTTATGCCTAAGAAAGTAAACCTATCTGGCTTTGGGGGTAAAACACGCTAGAAAGTCGTGGTTTTTAACCTTTAGCTGGCCGGGCTGTGAATGAACTGCATGCTGCACCGCACAGGCCTCCTCCCACTGCTGCCCGCAGCCTCTGAGGCGATGGGCGCAGCCCACCGCCGCTCCTGTCCTCATGGGCCGTCTCAACCTGCCCTGACAGTCCCTGCTCATCAGGAATCTTTATTTGTTCTTTCAGCCTCTCAAGTGTCTGCACTTTGTATAAGTAACAGTGATCTGGAGTCTCAGAACAAGTTTCTTACTCATTTTTGCACCATCTATAAGACTTCAAAGACGTAATCTAAAACTTTCCAAATGTGCTTTAATTATATTGATAAACAATGGATTTTATAAATAAAGAACTAAAAATGATAAACAGACAAGCATATGGACTGATTGATAGGCAAGTTCCGTGCAGGGTACATGTCATAAAAAGCATCGATCAACAGGTAAAGCAGACAGGAAAATAAGCACTCTTCAAACAGACGCTAATACTGGCACAAAAAAGGTCTTAGCGGTCTTAAATCAAACCTACTTTTATATTTCAAAGATACAATTTGTTCAGATTAGAGTATAAGAAGCAACATTATAAGATTATTTTAATGCTCTCCAAGTTGGTCATACAAACAGAAAATTCAATATGATAAGTTGTTTCAACAATGACAGAATAAACCACTCGTCTACTTCAAAATACAGGTTCTAAAAGGGTCCTGGGACTTAAAATAGCTCAAGAAACCTGACGCTGCACAAGGGCTACCTTAACACCACTCACTCATTTGCTTTTCAGCATGGAAAATGTGAGTCTGCAATTAGAAGCCGTCTCAAGAAGAGAGGAGGTCCACCTAGGCAGAGCCCATCTGCATTCTGGAAATGACGAGCTTCCAGCTAGTTTCTACGATCCCCTCAAGATGAGCCTGGAGGAGCTCTAGACAGTGAGCACCTGTTCACAGAGCGAGACTTTCAGGTGTCGCTGGGGTGCTGTCGCATGCACGGGAGGGCCAGGACCCCGCTTCCTGTTGGGGATGTTGCTTGAGTTGGCTAGCTGGCTCTTCCCCTGCTCAGTTTTTGTCCCTTGCTTTGTTTTACCCTAAAAGGGTCAACGGGGCTGTCTTTGGTCAGGTGCTAAGCACTTAGGAATCACTATATTTTAGGACATTTTCTCTCCTAAATTCTGTCTCAAAGGGGTTAGAAGTGACTAGCGCTACTCTTCCCCACTGCGCTCTAAGAGACTGTAACAGAACTTTCCCTATCAGAAAAATATGCTTACATACATATGAAATAATCAATAAATATATCTGCAATAACTAATGCTAAATAAGTTGCTAGAATATTAATTAGTATTGAACTAATTCCTTTCAGTTACCAAAATTATCAATATACGTTAATTGCCCTCTTTAGATTGGGGACCAGCATTAACACTGTCAAGTTCCTGAGGAGAGATGCTCATGCAGCAGGTGCCTGCATGTGCTCCCCTCAGCCAGGTTACCTGGGCAACAGCCTCTCTCTCTGATCTTTACACACAGTTTTGTGTAAAGCATCTTTGTGTTAAAGAACCACCTAGTAAGTGAAATCTTAAAGGAGATAGCATGGGTCAGGGAAAGAAAGAATTAAAATGAAAATCATCTACTCACAACTCCATGCAGTCATTTCTAACAAAATCAAGTCTAGTCTAGAGCAATAGCTTGCAGTGTAGTCTTGGAAGGCTGAGGCAGGAAAAGCAAAACTTCAAGCCCAGTCCAGGCAACTAAGTGACTTAGTGAGAAGCTGGCTTTAAAACAACTTGGGGACGGGATGCAGGAGCCCTTGTTCAGTTCCTATTACTACAAAGACAGAAAAGAGGGAGAGAGAGACAGAGAGGGGGTGG
>NDGN011104322.1:0-18120 GCA_002564285.1 Tympanoctomys barrerae | reverse complement strand
TCCTTCTCCTTCTCCTTCTCCTTCTCCTTCTCCTTCTCCTTCTCCTTCTTCTTCTTCTGTATTCTACCTACCTGCCTCTACATATTAGAAGTAGAACCCCTTCCTCCAAAACTACTCACTCTGGTCTTGTGCAAGTCACCCTTCCCTCTGGGTACCTCCAGTTCTTCTTCAGAAATGAGGTAACACTGTCTGCATCACTGGTTGCCGATCAGATTAAATTCAGTAACTTAGACCGAGGGCTGGCGTGGTGCAGTACCTAATAACCAATGTTACCACCTATTTCCCTTTCTCTGCCTGCAGACTTTTTCTTTCCATTCTATGCCAGCTCCTACTGCACACACTTTTTGCTTATCTAACCTGGTTACTAATTAGAACTAGGGAAGGAATCCAGAAGGGGTCTTACTGAGCAGCTTTGGCCCTCATTGGCAGGCTGATGATGTTAGTAAGAGCTGAAATGTAAACAGGAAAAAGATCCTGCCTGCCTCCCAAAGAAAAGAGACCCAGCTCCTGCGAGGTCACACAGCACCTGCCTCTGATGGCTCAAGTGCTGTGGTGCTAAAGATCTGACGGTCTGAAACAAAAATCTCAGAAACCTACTCCAGACTTGGTCAGGACCTTCCCCTTCCTTTTATTTATTTCTTGTTGCTCCTCCTAATGAGGTCTGTTTCCCTGCTTATCATGAATATGTGATTTGCTAAAATGGAGTGAAGCGAAAGAGCTTATAGTACTCCTGTGACCACTTATCCTCTAGCTCTTGTGGGATTGACAGTCGCCTCACTGAGTGATAGCCTGAAGGTCATATAGACCTTCCCCCTCCTGTTGACCAGACCCATTTTGGGCACATCCAATCACATAGGCAGATAGGCTTCACTTCATCTGGAGTGGTGCCAGATGCCTGTAATCCCAGCACTAGGGACGCTGAGACAGGAGGATCACTCCAAGTCTGAACTGCATAGCAAGACCCTGTATCACATAAATAAATTTTTCAGAAAATATTTTGTGGGGAAAAAGTATTTGGTGGCCCAAGAAGAGATTAAAACCTCAGTGGCCTTCCTGCTTCTTTAATGATTCTAGACATCCATTATCCTCTCCTAAGTACTATTTGAAGAGCTGGGGTAGAGGACAACATTCTGCAAATAGTTTGGCAGTGCCACTCTCTGGTCCTCTTGGCCCCTGCTCATTCTTGGGTCTTTAGGTCTTTCCCTTCTATGGTCTGTTCTGGTTAGTCCTCCTGTACTCCATGAGTTTGGTTAGAATTCTGCAAAGATAGGCCTTGGTATTTGTTTTCTTTGGATGGAACCCCACAGTGTTCAAGCCCTGTAAGCTGTCACATTGAATGATGCTAACTTGCCCATTTGTTATCTTCGCTGTTAGTAATCTGCTTCTTTCCTAGAAGCTCTTCTAGAAAGTTCCAAGTTCAGGCGGTGGCCTATGGGACTGTACTCCCGATTCTTCCCCTTAGCTTGTGATTTTCCCCTCTGCTCATGGTTGGCACCCACGTTCCAAGGTTGTGAAATAAGTCAGCAAAGATCTCAGGCATCAGAAGTCAGGCATTCTCTTCCTAATTCTGCCACCAACAAATAGTGATCATGGCCAAGTCATTGACCTTTTTCAGGCCTTAGTTCCTCCCATTTACAGAATAGGAAATTGGACTGGATAATGTCTTAAGTGCTTTTTCAGCTGTAGCATTCAAAGATTCCTGGTAATGTAAGTACTTTCCTCCTGAGAGTGGCAATTATTTTATTAAAAGAGGAAGAGTCCTAGCCCACCAATGGATCTCCCCTTTCCCATTGTTAACATGGGCAGGACATGATAACTTGTCCCTTTTTCTTAATTTGGGAACAGTAGTTGAGAAGTGTTGTCAATTTGGGGGGTCTTGATGGGAAGAATAGCCTTGATGGGTATGACTGCCATCAACACGCCTCTCCCTGACTAGTTCTGGGGACATGCCATCCCACTGTGGATTGGTGGTAGATTGGTCCCTTCTTCAGAGGGAAATGTGACCCACCCTTAGGTGCATGCTATTTTATATTAACTCTTCTTGCTCCAATTGAAACACAGGGTTCGGAGCATTGGGTTTTTATAGAAAGAGAGTACACTAGGCCAGAAGAACTCAGTTTCCTAACAGTGGCAACCACACAGCAGGAAGAAAGTGAGGCATTCCTTGCCGATATCCTTGCTGATGGCAGACTCTCCAAGGTAGACATTTTGGTGGACAAGTTTAAAGTCGAAGTGGCCACTGAAGAAATGGTGGAAACCAGAAGAGCAGATACTCATCAGAAGGGGAAAATGATCACAAGTCCAGAAGACTTTGAGTCAGTGTGGAAAAAAGGCCCCTGGGTTGGGGGAGACTCAGCTGGCGCTGCCTGGGCTGTGGGCTGCATGTTGGCAGATACACCCCTCGAGGGCTCTGAGCCCAGGATGGGAGTCAGTGAGGCACCCATGAGGAATTGCCACATCTCCGATGGTCATCCAGATCACCAGGGAGAGCTAAGGAAGGGGCCGCAGCAGCTGCAGACTTTTGGAAGACCCATTCCTCCAGACACCAGGCCAGTAGAGATGGACATCTCTTCTCCAGGCTCAGACAAAACTGGGTTCCACTCATTTCTATTGGATCCAGTCCATGCCGAGGCCAGAGCTGACTCAAGTGATGAGACTGATACCTCCATTGTAGAGAGGAGCTTCTATCCAAACTATGAAGGAAAAGATTCTGAAGACCAAGTCCTCCTTCCACCCATGGAAGAGGGAGAAGAGCACCTGGATGCCTTTCCTGAAGGTGAGACTAGGCGGGAGTTGTCAATGGAGCTCCTAGACAGCCTGGAGCTGAATTCCTCAGAACAGGTGGTCTCTACTGCAACCTTTGGCAGGAACAAGGATGAAGCCCATGAGATTTCCTCAGAGGAAGGGCGCAAGTCTCTGAGGAGCCATGCAAGACCAGATGACCTGCAGGAACCTTCTACAGAGCAGACATTTGCTGAGGACTGGGAAGAAGCCCAGTCAGAGGTGGAAGGAGAGTTTATCCACCCAACAGCCAGTGCAGCCAAAGAGGGAGAGACCCATGAGAATGGAGATTTAATGGAAAAGGCTGAGAAAAGTCCCCCAACAAGATTAAAGAACCACTTCCCTCATGGAGTAGGGGGTGTGCACCTTGATGCCCAGGCTTGTGCCCTACTTTGGACTATCCCTCCTCATGTTAGAAAGCCAGACAAACCAGACAAACCAGAGAGAGGCAACTTCCTGGCCAAAGAGAGGGGAGCAGATCATACCCAAGCCAGAGAACCTGAGACCGGGAACTACAAGGCCTCAGCATTCCTTCACACAGTGGTGGTCCCCCCCTTGTCAACTTCCTCTGGTCACTCAGATGCTCTGATAGCTCTGGAGGACTCTTCTCTAAGCTCAGTCCCTCAGGGGTCAGGGGAACCATCAGAGCTTGGGGATCCCTTTGGACATCAGCTCCCTGTGTATCTCAAATGTGTCCATCCTCCTAAAGAAAGTCTGGAGGCCAAGGACCAAGTCAGGTTGACTGTGTCACTTAACACAGGAGGTGACCGAAGGGCACCTCCAGTTGTCAGTAGAAAACCCAAAGTTATCCCCAGAGAAGTTGAGGGCGTCACACCCCTGGGGTTGAAGTTCCCTTTGGGGAAGCAAAAAGAGATGACCTCTTTCCAGGCTGGAGTCCAAGAGGGCTCCCTGGAAGACATCAGCAAGACTTCAGTGGCCAATAAAATTCGGATATTTGAGACGCATGGAGTTGAGGTTCGCCGGGCCAGTCAGGGCGAAACAAAGGTCTTTCCGAATGAACCTTCAGAGGCCTCCCCAGGACAGGCAGAGCAACAGTGGAGTAAGCTTTTAGATCTGGGCTCCATGCAACTCCAGCCCCCAGGGCACCTTACCAGTCCCAAAGCTACAGATTCCTCCATGATGCCTCTGGCTAACAGACACTTTGTGGAAGGCATTTCAACCACATGCCACCAGGAGAGATGCCCAGAACTGGAGCTCATATCCCTCGATTCGGGCTGCAAGACCACACTGGAGGAAACCACTGGGGTAACTGGCCACGTGAGCCTCTGCTCCCACTGTGCCCCCTACCCATGGGGGCTAACCGCATGCCAAGTAGCTCTTTAGAAGCATGTTTCGGTGGCCCCTCATCATTACTGCAACCTGAGGCTGCTTGTCTATCCCTTTGAGGTCTTTTTCCTAAATGGGCCAAGAATAGCCCAGGCTAAAGGATGGGATCATCTGCTTGGTCCATGTTAGCTTGGCCACAGAGACGCTCAGCTTTTGGTATAACCTGGTGCCCGGAGGGTTGCATAACCCCCATTGAGAATGGGGGTTAGGTACGGTACTTGCTTTGCCTTGCTGTTTCCACCTGCTAGACTCCTCCTACCTGTCTTGCTTGGCTTATCCAGTGATCTATCTTCATCCTTTCCCATCCCTGGTCTCCTGCCTTGTGGGAGCTGGCAGGCCAGAGCTTTCCATCCTCCACTGATTCCCTCTCAAGTGTCTTTCTGCCTCCTTAAGACTAACTGTCTTCTCTAATCCAGAACAAATCCGGAGATGCGGTCAGGGAAGAGCAGCACACCACCAGCTTAGCAGCAAACGCCCCTGGGAAGGGGGGGCGCCTGAGATTCGCCAGCCCCTCAGGCTTTCAGGTCTCTGCAGTCCCTCTGTGCCCTGATGACCTGGTCATCTTCACCTGGCCAGAATGCATCGCTCCTTAGATCCCCACCTGCTCTAGCAGCGCCCGCCTGTGGCTGCTCAACTCTGGCTTGTCTGGAATGCATTCCTCACACCTCTCGAACTTCCAGAAACTGGCTCAATGGAGGCCCGTTTAGCAAGTGAATCTCTAAGCACACTGAATCTCCAGAACTAAAGCTGAGTTTTAAAAAAATATATGTATATCATGTATGTTAGATTGGTCTTAAAAAAAAAAAAATGTCATGAACCAGCCAAAAATGTACGTGTGTGTTTAATCCCCGACAGGCCAGTTGAGAGGTATGTATGTTGGATAAGAATTGCTGGTTTCCCTTAGGCATTTCCTTGACCTGCTGTTGTCAATTACACTGATGGGACCAGAACCTTCTCTCCATGGCCATCCGTGGCACATGCATGGAGTGCGAGGCTTCCAGGAAGCTGGTGCCCACAGGGCCTGGCCCTGTACCGCTCCTCCCCCGGTTGGTGCTCACCGCCCCCAACGGAGATTCAGTGGAATTGACAAGCCATGCTGGCTTCCTGTGTTCTTCAAGCTCCTGGCTCCAGCCTCTGCCTCCTCTTCTGGGCTTCCCCGAGTCCCCAGCCTTCTTCCTTTGTTTTTTGATGTCACTCGCACGGATGGGCCTGTAGCCCGGGCTTCCATCCCTGCCTTTTGTGCAGTGGTGCTTCTGACAGGCTCCTGGATCCGGGCCTGAATGGAGCCTCCTGTCCAGGATGCTCTGGCAGGACGTTTGCTTTGTATTTGCTTTTGTCTTCGGTGTGAAACCCTCAAGAAGGAGCAGCTTACTCTTAAGAAGTTTTTGGATTTTTTTTTTAATGCTTTATGTAATTTCAAAGAACCTTTTCTGGGGGTGTTTTCTGTTTTCTGACACGCTCTTCCATTCAGGACATCAGCACAGCCCCGAGGTTTCTTCTGACATTCACCATCTTGATTTCTCTCTTTCTCTCTCCCCACCCCACACCCCCATTCTTCTGATTTTATCTGGCCTTAGAGAGCAGGGCTGAGGGAGGGCTCGGAGGAGAAAGTCAAACCACCACGTCCCCGGGCCCCAGAAAGTGACACAGGAGACGAGGACCAGGACCAGGAGAGGGACGCAGTGTTCCTGAAGGACAGCCACCTGGCCATTGAACGCAAGTGCTCCAGCATCACGGTCAGCTCTACATCCAGCCTGGAGGCTGAGGTGGACTTCACAGTGATCGGTGACTATCACGGCAGCGCCTTTGAAGACTTCTCCCGCAGCCTGCCTGAGCTTGACCGGGACAAAAGTGACTCGGAAACAGAGGGCCTGGTGTTCTCCCGGGATCTCAAGGGACCTCCCAGCCAGGATGATGAGTCTGGGGGCATTGAGGACAGCCCAGAACGAGGGGCTTGCTCCACCCCGGATATGCCCCAGTTTGAGGTACAGTGGAGCTTCATGGAGACCTGGGCCCACGCAAGCACTGCATGCTCAAAGGGCCCTGGGCCACGTGTAAGAAGACCGAGCATCCAGCCACGGCCTGAAGCTGTCTCGTGTTGCATGACTGCCCCGTGCAGAACAGCATGGTTCTGTGCCCGCATGTTTGCCGTGTCAGTTTCCCCCTAACTTTTAGCTCTTTGGTGTTTTAACCCCATGACCCACCCCATTGCTTGCTGAGGTCAAGCGATGACAGGCACTCCCGTCTTCCTCAGCTCCTCATCTCCCTGCCTGTGTTGCATGGCACCTGCAGAGAGCATGCGTCTCTGGACTCTCAGGGGTCCTGTAGCTTGGTCTGAAACTTGAATGGCTTTTCCTGATCTAGGCCCAGGTTCTTTACTTCCCTGAGGCCTGGGCTTCCTGGAGAATCCATCAGGTCCTGGGGACTCAGGGTGGTAGTGGAAACTGCTGGAGAAGAAATACAGTCCTCAAGGAGGACACAGGTGGCAGATGGTGTCGGGGCCTCTCTGCTTTGTGGCTCCCCCCTGTAGGGTTACAGAGAGGTCTTTTTTAAACTTATCTCTTTTCTGTGATATTCGTTTGTCACCTCACCTCTTCTAGCCAAGCCTCTTCCACATTCCCAGGCAGTGAAATACCAGCTCATCCACTCACTCTGTGCTGTACCCTCAGGATAGAGTTTGTCTACTCTTTCTGTGCCCTCTAAACTTAGTGACCCAAGACAGAGCCTATATATCATTTCCCCTGGCACATGCTTTCCTGGCCACCATGAGAAGTACCCTCGCCTCTACCCCATAATGCCTCTGCTCCAGCATTATCCAGTGCACTCAGAGCAGTGGCTGCAGGGTCTCCTGTCCCACCAGCTCCTGTAAACCTGGCACATACTCAGTGCTAAGAGGTGGTGAACTAAATAAATGGCTTCGACCACAGGGCTGCAACCATCTCTAAGGATCCTGCCCCTGCTTATGTGAAAGCCTGAAGTATACATAGTCATAAAGTAGGCCTAGTGGAGGATTCACAAGGCTGATGATCATTTAACTGAAGTCTCTTAAGGTATAGATTGTGAACTGCCAGCCTCAAGCTAGATCTAGCCACCAGATGTGTTTTCTTTGGCTCTGATTTAAAACTCATGGTATTGAGTATAAAATGTGGGGCTTTCCATGTCATGAAAAATCAGATAGTTTAGTTGCTTAGGGCCATGGCAACAGTTGGACAAATTTGAGTGGAATTCTGCACACTCTCCACAGTCTTCTCTACACCCTCACCTCCTGCATACTGGGGGATATTGAACCCAGGGCCTTACGTACTGAGCTACATTACCAGCCCTTTTTAAATTTTTATTTTGAGATAGGCTCTCACAAAGATGCTAAGTTCCCCAGGCTAGGCTTGAACTTGCAAACCTTCCACCTTAGCCTCTCATGCTTTACTATCTCCTGCCTGGCCTCCACGTGTGTGATCTGACTCTGAACAGCAGCTCAAATGAAGCAGCCAATGACAGAAGCTTAGCTGCTGGGGTCTTTCTGGCTGCAGCGATGTTATGTATGTAAGGAAAACATTTAGTGTGTTTGTGACACACCAAATACTTACAAATGGAATTGTAAGTGTCATTTTAGTGATTGTCTAAAACAACATGCAGACCCCTGGCAGTGTTGCAGTGGCAGAGCATGGGGCAGACCTGCCTGGGGCTGGTGGTGGCCCTGGCTTTCCCCTTGAGCTGTTTGTCTGTGACATCATACCATACCTCTTCTTCCCTGACCTGATGCCCTTGCAGAGACCTGGCCAGCTGAGGGGTAGGAGATAATTTGCCAGTCCTAGACCATAATGATCTTTGAGCAGGAGTCTTGCTCCTGAGTTATAAAGTGTTCCCCTTCATCCCCCTGTAGCCCGTGAAAACGGAAACCATGACTGTCAGCAGCCTGGCTATCAGGAAGAAGATTGAGCCAGAGGCCGTACTTCAGAGCAGAGTCTCCACTGTGGACCACACACAGGTAGCCTGGGCCTCCCTCTGTGTCCTGACCACAGGCATTGGGTATTTGGGAGTGGGGTCCTCACTGCCCCAGTCAAGTCCCTCAGCCATCCACTCCAGCTTCCCTCGACCCCCGTTTTAATCCCAGTGTTTTTCTGAGTGTCACTGTCCTCCCTGAGCTCCAGAGGTGGGAGGAGTGGGGTAGGCCACAGTACTTGACTATACTATTTTTTTTTTAACAGTGGTCTTGTCAAGCTGACCTTAAACTCATGATTCTTTTATCTTTGTCTCCCAGATAGTTGGGATTACAGGCATCTGCCACTGTATCTGGCTCCCAGAGCACCCTACTTAAAACCTTAATTTCCTCTTTCATAAAATGGGTTTGCGGCTGTGTCCTTATCCCTGGGAGTCTTGCCAGGACTCAGTGGGTTAAGACCCTGGTTTCATACTACTTGAGAGAACTAGAGAGATTTTTTTTTCCCAGGGTTGCTAGGAGAGAAAAGGAGAAATCCCGATCTGGATTTAGTCTGAAAAGCTCACCCTGCGTCATTTTTTAATACATAGCAATTACACATTAGATTGGTACAATGAACCAGCTTGTGGTTATGGAGAGGCCTCAAAATTACTTGGTTTAGCCAGATGAAGCATACCCAGCAGCACCCTGGAGAAAACTCCTACACAGACATGGATGCACTGCTTAAAGTGCATTTCCTGTTTCCCGTGCCTGTGGATTGTAAGCTTTGAAAATTGAGATTATGCGTCTAGGAGATGTCTTCTTGGTTCTTCCTGGCTGGAAGAGCTGCAGCACTGGAGTCTTTCTTGTTCTGGTGAGCAGGCTTTATCTTCAGAATAAGAGTTTTGGATATAACTGCAGCGTAGGGTACTTGTCTAGCAGGCACAAGATCTGGAGTTCCGTTATTAGCACACATAGAGGGAGAGGAGAGAGGTGGGAGAGAGAGAGAAGAAAAGGAGAAAAAAGGTAAAATAATGCTTAAATCAACAACGTGGGCAACTGTCATTTCCAGAATTTTCTGATTCCAATGGGCTGTGTGATTGTGGGTAAGCTACATTTTCTTTCTGGCCTGCTTTGTCTTAGTATCTTTTTTTTTTTTTTCGTACAGAAAATGATAAAGAAACTTTTTGGAGATCACTCCCAGTTGGATTGTGCCTACTTTACTCCTTTTCTTCTTCTCCTTCTCCTCCTCCTCCTCCTCCCCTCCTCCTCCTCCTCCTCTCCTCCTCCTCCTCTTCCTTCTCCTTCTCCTTCTCTTCCTCCTCCTCCTCCTCTTCCTTCTCCTCCTTCTCTCTTCCTTCTCCTCCTTCTCTCTTTCTTCTCCTCCTTCTTCTCCTTCTGTTTCTTTTTCTTCTTCTTTTATTTTCTAGTACTGGGAGGTTGAACTCAAGACCTTCACACTCAGCTACATCCACAGCCTCCTCCAGTCTCTTTTATTTTTTGAATAGAGTCTCACTAGGTAGTTAAATTACCCAGACTGAGTTCACACTCGTGATCCTTCGGCCTCGGCCTCCCAGAATGCTGGGCTCCCAGGTGTGCACCAGCACACCCAGCTCCTGCCTTACTTTTCTTCGTCCCACTTAGGAAGCAAGCCCTACTTCCTTTTGCTGTCCCATTAGTGAACCCTGTGGTGATATTTGTGCTTCAGTGAGCTTCCTCATTCATATTTCTTGGTTAACTTTTCAAAATTCATATCCAAAGGGAAAATATCTACAGATTTGTAGACCAAAGATTATGTGCACTGAGATTTGGATAGAATTTGTCAAATTGGGAGTATTTTTTTCTTTGTCAAATAAAACAGTTGAAGTGGAGCAAGAGGCCTGGGAGGCCCCTCTAACTCTGTGTGGACTACCCTGTGCACACTCACCACATGGCTGTCGCTCTAACTGCAAATGCCATGAGCTCAGGTGATGGAAGCCACGGGATATCTGGCCCCCTCCATCTCTAACTCTTCCTCCTCTGGCCATCAGGTTGATGGGAGCACCCCACTCGGGAAGGAATTCA
Organism: Tympanoctomys barrerae; assembly: GCA_002564285.1. Taxonomy (NCBI): domain Eukaryota; kingdom Metazoa; phylum Chordata; class Mammalia; order Rodentia; family Octodontidae; genus Tympanoctomys; species Tympanoctomys barrerae. The sequence continues at coordinate 8,012 of NDGN011104322.1, read as the reverse complement.
TGACAACCGCCCCCTCCATCACCACAGAGACCATTTCGACCACCATGGTAAGTGGAATGCAGGCGGCTTCCCCCTTGGACTCCCAACCTCGCCCCCTAAAATAACCACATAACATGTGAATGTTGCCCAGCAAGCCCTCAACTGCCTTCATGACATCAGACATGAGACGTACAGTCCAAGGCGTATTGTCTAATACCTTAGTTAGCCCCAGACATGGATCAAACCAGTTTTTCCAATTGAATAATGGAGGAGGTAGAAGCCCTGAGACATCTCGGGTATGAGATGTCTCAGCCACCAGGGGCTGAGGGAGGATACTACTATTTGGTTCATAGAGTGCATGAATCCCATCAGAGATTTCACTGGGAAATCTCACCCTGTGGCTGCAGATCCTTGCTGGGGACCGCTCCTTGGTGGCCATGTGTCTTCTGCTTGCCTTGGTCAGTAGATGGCAGTACTGAACCATAGGATTTCTGACTTTCCAAGGGACCTTGTGATTCTGCTATTTGCTGTCTGGCCCATGAAGGGAGAGCCTTGGCCTCAGGTATCTGTACCTGTGAAATGAAAATAATCCTCATTCAGCCTAGTTCACAGGGCCTTTGATAATGAAATAGAGCAGACAGCATTTGGCACAGAGGTTATGGGAGCAAGCAGTGTGCCAAGAACATTAAATGGATTATGAGACTGAGGTGGATGGTCTTTCAGCTACATCCTTTACTGATGAGGAAAGTGAAGCGCAGAGAGGTAAGGCGACTTACCCAAAGGCACATAACCAGTTAGTGCTAGCGCCAGGTTAACTCCAGGTGTTCTGGTACCAGAAGCCCCACTTTTAATGTCAGCCTCTCTACAGGTAGTAAGGCCCAATCCAGATCTCTCTTGAGCTATTCAGAGTTGTTGTTAGTTGCTTTTTCTTGCCAACCCCTTGACATACATATGAGAAGAAAATTCCATTAATTTAGATTCTTCAAGAGGTAAGTTTTGAATAAATAAACATTTTAGGGTCGATAAACCCAAACAAGTTACCAACTTACACACTTGTCTCTTGTCACATAGTTCTTTCTCTCTCCTAACCTTTCACCATGGGGCGTTGGTATCTTTGCAGAGCTAAATTTAAGTTTGTCTGTTTGGTGAGCAGGCAGTGATATCATCCATCTACCCATCCATCCGCCCATCCATCCATCAATCCATCCATCCATTTGTTCCAAAAACATTGATGAGTCTACTGTCTGCGTGGTACTGAGATAGAGTTGAAGAAAACACACTGCCTGCCAGGATTTATTTCTTGACATTGTCACGAGCGCCTGTACCAGGTCATGTACTGTGCCACTGTCTCTAGGTCCTGGGTGCACAGTGGTGAACAAAGCTCAGCTCTCCCACTTCTTGGCTGCATGACCTTGGGCAAGTCATCTGAGTCTCTCCAAGCCTCAGTTTCTGCTTCCATGGAGCAAGGGGAGTAATAGTACATACCTCAAAGGGATCATGTGAAGACGAACTAAAGTATGTACACAGAGCCCCAAGAGCACTGCCTAGCGCATGGAAAGTGGTCTGTAGGTGTGAGACACCATTCTTTCTTTCCTTCCCTCCTGCAATAGTATAATAAACTAGCCTGGGGGCCCGTTGGAGGGGTACCTCTGCCACGAGGAGCAGGGGAAGATGTTACCCAGGTGGGAACAGTTGAGCTGTGCCTGAATCCCAGGAGAAAGCATTTGAGGCAATGGGCAGAGCAGGTGGATGGGCAGGGGCAGGAGGGAGTACAATGTTTGGGGGAAAGACAGGTGGTCAGCAAAGCCAGGTGTCACGCATGTATAGGAGGAGCATGGGGACAAGGAGGAGGAAAGAAGGGCCAGTGCTTACAGGACCTCCAGTGTCATGAATGAAGTTCAAGCTCCATTCTGGATACAATGGGGAGTCACATTTTTAAAGTGGGAGCATGATATTATCAATTATGTTTCCGTGACAGAAAGAGTAACAGAGTGTGTAAAGCATGGACTAAAGCATAAATTCTTTCCCTCCTCCTTCCTTCCCTTCTTCCTGCTTCTTTTCTTCCTTTACTAAATATTTATTGAACACCCACGATGTGTGAAATACTGTGCCAGGCACTGTGAAGACAGCTTCCCAAGCTCTGGGCCCACGCTGGAGAGAGACAGAAGAGAAGGTGGGGAAGTAGGGTAGGGGCTGGTGTCCAGCTGGGGTGGGCCTAGATCAAAGAGGTGAGTGCCAAGGAAGGCATGGGATGCAGGAGGCATGGCAGGAGGGAAGTTCAGGATTCGGTTGTTGGTAGAAGGCTGAGATGACAGGAGGAAGTATGAGATGGGCATGCTGTTCCCTGGCCAGTGGCTCTCACAGTATTATCTGGCACCTGTGAGAAAGGAAGATAGCCCTGCTTCAGACATCTTGACTCAGAAATTTGGTGGGGCCCAGCAGGTGTGATCCCCTTGACACCTGACCTCTCATAGAAACAGAAAGCACTCTTCATCTATCAGTGGAGGAGACAACTAGTTCTATTTGGGATTTGATGAGTGTGAGGTACCTATGGGACATTTCTGGGGAAAGGTGCTGGAGACAGTGGGCCCTAAAGGTCTAGGAAGCCCGGGGATATAGGTAAAAGGGTCAGATCTGGGCCTCTCCAAGAGGTAGAAAAAGCTCTTGAATGGCTGGCTGTGGTCTATGAGGGATTGCCTTGACCAGAGAAAGGCAGAAGAGACTGGCTGAGCATCCTGGAGGGGTGGGCGGAGCAGTAGTACCTTTGTTCGAACAACTTGTGTCCCACTTAGTGGCCTCAGTTTTTAGTATGAAGGTGGAGGTAGAGCTTGTCCCTGGAAAAGGGAGCAGTGAGGGAAGACGAGGCTTCATGGAAGCACAGCCCAAGGAACAGTAGGATTCCAAGCGGCCCTAAGCCAGAGAACAGAAGCAATGCATATGAAGCTGCCCTCGCATTCTGGGGTCCCAGTTGCCTCAGGCAAAGTACCTTGTGGTGACATGCTCAGTGACCAGGTGCCAACAACCCCAGCTGGAAGCAGGAAAGAAGCAAGCAAGGGGTTTCTCCCCTGTTCCTTGGCAGGCCCAGATCTGGTGCCATGCACAGACCAGGACCAGGATCACATGGCCAAGGAGCTGCCGTATGGGCAGTGCTGGGCCCCTGGACAGACACAGCAGAACCCAGAAATGGTGCGGAAGTGGGAGGTAGCAGGGAGCTGTGTGCCTGCACAGTATCGGGAAACTAAATCAGGGACCAAAGCGGGACCAGGAGGGCTGGCTCAAAAATGAGTCTCCAGGGTAGCAGTGCTACAAAACGCGAGTGCCTGTTGGACTTGGGGTCCTCCGGGAAGAGTATTAACTGCTGGCTGTACCACTAACTTGCTGGGGGACTTGAACAAACCACTTCACATGCTTCTTCACTCTTGTTTCTCTTCTATAAAACAGGACTAGCGTAAGCAATTTCCTACAATTGTCATGAGGATCAAACAAATCATGGATGTAACATCCTTAAAATACTGTATAGCACAAATACTTAGAAAACCATAGTTATAATATTGTTAATTGTCAGCATTGCCTCTATATTTGTCCTACAGATTTCGGTTTGCAAAGCCATTAGCTTCATGAAGTATTTGTGGCAGTAAGCGGGGGGAGCTACAGGGAAGAAGTGCTCTGCCCCAGGTCACATGGCTAGAACATGGCAGGGCCAGGACAAGAACCCATGTGGCCCAGCTCCTCCACTGTGCTTCTGGAGAGCAGTAAATACTTGTTCACCACAGTGTCCCTAACGCCAGGCACTCAGTAGATGTTTTTTTTAAATGAGTAACTGTGTTGAATAAGTGACTGTGTGAGTGAGTGTACAATCGTGTCTATGAATGAGCAGGCAAGGAGTGAATGAGAGAGACTGAACTGAATGATGCCTTCAGTTCTCTGCCTCTGTGTTACTACACAGCCTTGTGGCTGTGAGGGCCACGTGGCCACAAGCTCCGGCCATCCTGGGGGCCTGCCCACCTGAAATCTGGCCCTCTGAGTACTATTGTTTCCCCAGGAGAACAGTCTCAAGTCCGGGAAGGGGGCAGCTGCCATGATCCCAGGCCCACAGACGGTGGCCACGGAAATCCGTTCTCTTTCTCCGGTAAGTGGGCAGGGTCAGCTCAGGCTAGGGGTCTTGGAGCTGAGAACATGAGCATGGGTCCACATGTGGCTCACAGCAAGCATAGGCTGGGCCCAGAAAGCACCCTTGTAAGTGCAGCATAAAGAAACAGGCACGTTTTTAGATGCCCACAGCTCCCTGGTGCCACTATTGTCTCCTCAGTTTCCCCTGTCACATGTAGCAAGACATTGGTCGTACAAGGGTAAATGGCCCCTGACCTTGCGGGTGCCTTGATGATTCTTTTGCGTCCACCCGGGTTGCCAAGCAGAAAGAGGAGTAGACCAGGATCCAAGACTTGGATTCTGAGCTGGCGCTGTTGTGCCTACAATTCTGAGTCTGTTACTGTGAGGTCTTCTCTAGTCCACTGATTCTCAAGGACTGTTGTTCTTATCATCTAGCCCCAGGGAGAACATGCTCCTGGATGGGACAGGATGAGGCACTGGGAGGGCTACATCTCTACCTTGAATCTCTCCATTCATTCCTCTAGGATTCTAGAGTATGATTAGGGCCCTGGGCCACGGGAATCTCAGATTCCCAGATTGAGAGCTGTACGGGTCTAGGATTCTGAAGATCAGCATTCTTGAACTCTTAATGGTCCAAAGCATCTTGGCTTCCAAACTTCACTTCCATGGGCCCCTCCTTGTCCCTGGGTTTCCCTACCCTGCCCACAGCTATAGAGCCCAGTATCCTGACCTGATGCCCGGGGTGGGGGTGGTTATATTCTGCAGATCATCGGGAAAGATGTCCTCACCAGCACCTACGGCGCCACTGCGGAAACCCTCTCAACCTCTACTACCACCCATGTTACCAAAGTGAGTAGCAGCAGGCACTCCAGGCCCCGGTGGGCTGCAGGTGGGAAGGTCATTACCATGGCTTGGCTTGGCTTTGGCTTCTCAGTCTGTCAGGTGAACAAAGGAGACCTGTGGCATTGCCGGCTTCTAGAGTGCTGTGTGCTTTGTGCTATGCTGCTCTTGTCCTAGGCCTAAACCCTGAACCCACAACACTGACAGCCAGGATGGGGGACAAGATCTTCTTTTTTGAAGTAACTGTAAACCATGGCATGTGCACCTTATAAGCCTTAAGTGCTGGAGGAATTTAGAGGGGATGTTGTGCAGGAAGTTCCCCAAGAGTCAGGAAGCATCTCCTGGAAAAAGTAGCATTTTAGCAGGTCCTGGAGGCCAAGTAGGACACCTGAGGGAGGAGACAGTGGCAGGTGCTCTAAGTAAAGCAGAAGATGAAGCAGAAACTGTGTATTTCCTTCTTTGTTCATTGAACAAGTGCTAATGAGCAGCGACCTTGCACCAGCCTCTGCCCAGTGCGGTGCTGGAGGCTGCATCCGTGAGGCACGTTTGTGGGAAACCGGAAGCAGTGCATAGAGCACAACTGAGAAGTCGGGCTGGATGGGGCAGAAGAAGCACAATGTGAAGGAAGAGGAAAGTAGCAGGACAGATCTGAGCACGGCAGATCTGAGTCTGAGGGAAATTGGAGAGCCACGCAGGCTTTTCAGCTGGGCAGTTACCCAGTGAAAACCTGTTTATGGAGCAGGATATTAAGTTGCTAGGAGCTACAAACAGCTGGGAGAAATTAGAGATAGAGCCTGATAAGAACTCAGGCCTAGGCCAGGAATGGTGGCATACACCTGTAATCCCAGTACTTGAAAGGCCATCCTGGAAGACATAGCAAGATCTAAAAAAAAACCCTCAGGCCTAGGGGGCAGGTTCTCATGGATCTTGTGGGAGTTGAGGAGAGAGAGAGGAAAAGGCCAGAGGAGGGAGCCATCCTGGATATCAGCTATGACACAGCCAGCGAGGACTGCGTGTTGGGAGGGACTGGCTATGTGTCCATGCTTGTGTGGCCAGGAGGAAGGTAGGAGGGGGCCCAGTAGGGCTGGAGGCCTTGGGGGAGCCAGGCTGCAGCCAGCTGTTTACAGTGGAGGTCCTTCTGGGCCCTTGCAGGGGAAGTCTGGTTGGTAGCATTGGCTCTTCGTGACGGAAACTCCATCCCAACCCCTGCCCACCCCTGTGCAGGACTCAACACTTTGTCAAATTTACCAGAAAGAACCTTCACACCCAAAACATTAGTGAGCAATGCTGACTTTGCTGCAAGCTTCGTGGGAAGGTTTTAGATCGCATACCCTACAGCATCCATCTCAAAATTCTCTCCTTCCCAAAGTCCCTCTTGGCCCTACCACCTGGGTGTCCCTCTTCTTTTTGTCCATCATCGCTTGACTCCAGCTGAGATTTCCCTCAGCCACACTCTCCTTCATTAGGTCATGCAGTGAGATCCTGTCCCCTCTTTTACTTCTGAACTTTCTCCCCAATCCCACCCCTTTAGAAAACAGTGAAGGTATGAAGTATCATCTATACAATCTTCTCTTGTAATATAGTTCTAAATCATTGAAGGTAGAACCTTGTCACCATTCACATTTCATTCATGTGTTCATTCAACGAATCTGCATTCAGCACTTCCCTGGTCAGATTGGGCAAGGTGGTAGGGAGGAGGGGATGCAGGGATAATGAAATACAGGCCCTGCCCTCAGGAACCCACAGCGTGGTGAGGTGAGCAGGGTAAAGTATGTGTACACACACACACACACACATACACACACACAGAATATCAGGCAGAGGTCCAGAACTGTGAAAACTACAGATTGTGTCCTCAGGGAGCACCAAGGCAGGATGGCCTTGAGGCATTCTAGCCAGGATTAGGGAGGCAACATCTGGGCTGGACTTGGAACGTGGACATGGGACAGTTGGGCAGCTGGGGAATGGTGGAACCAGACATGACCTACTGTCTGAAGTTCCAAAATTAGAAATGGCTTAGGAAGCCAGGAGGGATGGAAACTGCTGGTTCCCAGCTTTGTCCTTACGCAATGCTTTAGGTAGATCCCCTGTTGGAGTTGCTGTCCTGGCAGATCCAAGAGTGACCTCTCTCCCTTGCCCACTCTCTCCTTATTCCCCTCTCTCTTTCTGCAGACTGTGAAGGGAGGGTTTTCTGAGACAAGGATCGAGAAGCGAATCATCATCACTGGAGATGAAGATGTTGATCAAGACCAGGTATGGGGAGCATCCGTGGACCCCTGGGCAGAAATGTCTATTGCTTGCTGACCCTGTTCAGATAAGGATCTTCCAATAAAACAGCATTGAATAGGAGCTAGAAGGGGCCAGGAGATCTGAGTTCTAGTCTTTCCCTCTAACCACCTAACTTTCCCATGCCTGGGCCATTCTCCCCAGTTGTGCACCGAGGGGTTTGTGGTCTCCAGTTTCTCCACTGTCTCTGTTCCATGGTGCCTGACTTTACTGTTCTGTCCACCAGGCCCTGGCTTTGGCCATCAAAGAGGCCAAACTGCAGCACCCTGACATGCTGGTAACCAAAGCTGTCGTATACAGAGAAACAGACCCATCCCCGGAGGAGAGGGACAAGAAGCCACAGGTAAGGCTCAGCTGTGGTGACAAGGAGGAGGAAGCAGCAGGAAGATTCTTAAAGGGTCATTTCCATCTGGCAATCCAATTAACTTGATACAAGTGCAGCTGCAGCCTCCCCTGCAGCTCAGGAGAGGCGGCTCACCCAGATACAAGTTGGGGAAGAGGGTTCTCTGAAGGTTTCAGGCCTATGACCGCCCCCTACAAAAAAAAAGAATCATGAAGCTGAAGAAATGAGAGCAGAGAATTGGCAGTTGGGATTGAGGGGAACAGGTAAAGGCATACATGACCTCTTTGGCCAAACAATCAAAATAAAAACAAGTCCAATTCTTATTAACACTTAGACTCATTCACTTACACATTTCACATATTATATACTACAGTGAAAAAAATTCCACCTCTTATTATGGGCTACTGGACTCTTTTAGAATATTTTGCTGAGTTTACACACCTATAATATCCAA